>CM022298.1:555423715-555719031 GCA_011799875.1 Thinopyrum elongatum
ATTTCTTCGTACATTTTCTTCTGTTTTGCGTTTTTGTTTTATTTTTTGTTCATATACGAAATACTCTAAATTCATATAGTTAAAAAATATATTTTCCCCACAGTGTAAGTATTAAAAATTGTTTGTTACTTGTAAATAATGTAGTGCATTTCAAAAGGAGGTTTTCACATTTTTAAAAAGGGATATTTACATTTTTCCCAAACTTTGGCCCGACCTTATCTTTACCCCTAAATAAAAAACGGTGCTCAACTATACCCCTATTCCGTTAGATGCCATTATGGTTGAAGGAAATATGCCCTAGAGGCAATAATAAAGTTGTTATTTTATATTTCCTTATTCATGATAAATATTTATTATTCATGCTAGAATTGTATTGATCAGAAACTTAAATACATGTGTGAATACATAAACAAATACCGTGTTCCTAGTATGCCTCTACTATACTAGCTCGTTGATCAAAGATGGTTAAGGTTTCCTAACCATAGACATGTGTTGTCATCTGATAATGGGATCACATCATTAGGAGAATGATGTGATGGACAAGACCCATCCGTTAGCTTAGCATTATGATCGTTCAGTTTTATTGCTATTGCTTTCTTCATGTCAAATACATATTCCTTCGACTATGAGATTATGCAACTCCCGGATACCAGAGGAATACCTTGTGTTCTATCAAACGTCACAACGTAACTGGGTGATCATAAAGATGCTCTACAGGTATCTCAGAAGGTGTTTGTTGAGTTGGCCTAGATCGAGATTGGGATTTGTCACTCCGAGTATCGGAGAGGTATCTCTGGGCCCTCTCGATAATACACATCATAAGCTTGCAAGCAAAAGACTAAGGAGTTAGTCACGAGGTGATGTATTACAGAACGAGTAAAGAGACTTGCCGGTAACGAGATTGAACTAGGTATGAAGATACCGACGATCGAATCTCGGGCAAGTAACATACCGATGGACAAAGGGAACTACGTATGTTGTCATAACGGTTCGACCGATAAAGATCTTCGTAGAATATGTAGGAGCCAATATGGGCATCCAGGTTCCGCTATTGGTTATTGACCGGAGAGGTGTCTCGGTCATGTCTACATAGTTCTCGAACCCGTAGGGTCCGCAAGCTTAACGTTCGTTGACAATATAGTGTTATATGAGTTATATGATTTGGTGACTGAATGTTGTTCGGAGTCCCGGATGAGATCACGGACATGACGAGGAGTCTCGGAATGGTCGAGAGGTAAAGATTGATATATAGGACGATGGTATTCGGATACCAGAAGTGTTTCGGAGGGTACCGGGTACTTATCGGGTCACCGGAAAGAAGTTTCGGGTACCCCGGCAAAGATATGGGCCTTATGGGCCAAGTGAGGGAACACACCAGCCCACAAGGGGCTGGTGCGCCCCTATAGAGGCCGGCCCTATGAGGAGGAGAAGGAAAGAGGGGAGGGAAAGGAAAGTGTGGAGTAGGACCCCCCCTTCCTTCCCTCTCCCCCCCTCTTTCCTTCACCCTTGTTTATATATGGCAGGGGGGAGCAGCTTGGGAGGGACCCCAAGTAGGATTCCTCCTACTTGGGCGCCTCCTTTGGCTGCTCCTCCCTCGCTCCCACCTATATATATGTGGGAGGGGGGCGCCTAGCACACAACAGACAATTGCCTAGCACACAACATACAATTGCCTAGCCATGTGCAGCGCCCTCCTCCACTGTTTACACCCCCGGTCATATTTTCGTAGTGCTTAGGCCAAGCCCTACAGAGATCACTTCACCATCAGCATCACCACGCTGTCGTGCTGCCAGAACTCATCTACTACCTCGCCATCTTGCTGGATCAAGAAGGCGGAGGTGCAGAACGCGGAGGTGCCGTATGTTCGGTACTTGATCGGTTGGAGCACGAAGAAGTTCGACTACATCAACCACATTGTTAAACGCTTCCGCTTACGGTCTACGAGGGTACGTAGACACACTCTCCCTCCTCGTTGCGATGAATCTCCTTGATAGGTCTTGCGTGGGCGTAGGAATTTTTTTTGTTTTCATGCAACATTCCCCAACAGTGGCATCATGAGCCAGGTCTATGCGTAGATGATATGCACGAGTAGAACACAAAGAAGTTGTGGGCAGTGATGTTCATACTGCTTACCACCAACGTCTTATTTTGATTCGGAGACATTGTGGGATGAAGCGGCCCGGACCAACCTTACATGTCCACGTACATGAGACCGGTTCCACCGACTGACATGCAACTAGTTTTGCATAAAGGTGGCTGGCGGGTGTCTGTTTCTCCTACTTTAGTTGAATCAAATTTGACTGCGGCCGGTCCTTGAAGAAGGTTAAAACAACAAACTTGATAATTCACCGTTGTGGTTTTTGCCGTACGTAAGAACGGTTCTTGCTAGAAACCCGCAGCAGCCACGTAAAACTTGCAACAACAAAGTAGAGGACATCTAACTTGTTTTTGTAGGGTATGTTGTGATGTGATATGGTCAAGACATGATGTGATATACGTTATTGTATGAGATGATCATGTTTTGTAATTTATCGGCAACCGGCAGGAGCCTTATGGTTGTCTCTTTATTGTATGAAATGCAAACGCCATGTAATTGCTTTAGTTTATCGCTATGCGTTAGCAATAGTTGTAGAAGCAATAGTTGGCGAGACGACCATGACACAACGATGGAGATCAAGGTGTCAAGCCGGTGATGATGGAGATCATGACGATGCTTTAGAGATGGAGATCAAAAGCACGAGATGATGATGGCCATATCATGTCACATATTTTGATTGCATGTGATGTTTATCTTTTATGCTTCTTATTTTGCTTAGAACAACGGTAGCATTATAAGATGATCCCTTCACTAAATTTCAAGATATAAGTGTTCTCCCCGAGTATGCACCATTGCGAAAGTTCATCGTTTTGAGACACCACGTGATGATCGGGTGTGATAGACTCTACGTTCACATACAACAGGTGTAAGATAGTTTTGCACATGCAGAATACTTGGGTTAAACTTGACGAGCATAGCATGTACAGACATGGTCTCGGAACACTAGATACCGAAAGGTCGAACGTGAGTCATATAGTAGATATGATCAACATAGAGATGTTCACCATTGATGACTACCCCATCTCACATGATGATCGGACATGGGTTAGTTGATTTGGATCATGTATCACTTAGATAACTTGAGGGATGTTTATTTAAGTGGGAGTTCTTTAGTAATTTGATTAATTAAACTTAATTTATCATGAACTTAGTCTTATAGTTTTGCATATCTATGTTGTAGATCAATGGCCCGTGCTACCATTCCCCTGAATTTTAATACGTTCCTAGAGAAAACTAAGTTGAAAGATGATAGTAGCAATGATGCGGACTGGGTCCGTGATCTGAGGATTATCCTCATTGCTGCACAGAAGAATTATGTCCTTAATGCACTGCTAGGTGACAGACCTATTGCAGGAGCAGATGCAGACGTTATGAATGTTTGGCAAGCTTGGTATGATGACTACTTGATAGTTTAGTGCCCCATGCTTTACGGCTTAGAGTCTGGGCTGCAAAGACATTTTGAACACCATGGAACATATGAGATGTTCCAAGAGCTGAAATTAGTATTTCAGGCTCATGCCCGTGTTGAGAGGTATGAGACCTCTGACAAGTACTTTGCTTACAAGATGGAGGAGAATAGCTCAACCAGTGAGCATGTGCTCAGAATGTCTGGGTACTACAATCGCTTGAATCAACTGGGAGTTAATCTTCCAGATAAGATAGTGATTGACAAGAGTTCTCTAGTCACTATCACCAAGTTACTAGAACTTCATGATGAACTATAATATGCAAGGGATGAACAAAACAATTCCCGAGCTCTTCACGATGCTGAAATCGACGAAGGTAGAAATCAAGAAAGTGCATCAAGTGTTGATGGTTAACAAAACCACTAGTTTCAAGAAAAAGGCAAGGGACAGAAAGGGAACTTCAAGAAGAACAGCAAACAAGTTGCCGCTCCCATGAAGAAGCTCAAAGCTAGACCCAAGCCTGAAACTAAGTGCTTCTACTGCAAGGGAAATGGTCACTGGAAATAGAATTGCCCCAAATACTTGGCGGATAAGAAGGATGGCAAAGTGAACAAAGGTATATTTGATATACATGTTATTGATGTGTACTTTACTAGTGTTCGTAGTAGCCCCTGGGTATTTGATACCGGTTCAGTTGCTAAGATTAGTAACTCGAAACAGGAGTTGCAGAATAAATAGAGATTAGTTAAGGGCGAGGTGACGATGTGTGTTGGAAGTGATTCCAAGGTTGATACGATCACCATCGCACACTCCCTCTACCTTCGGGATTACTGTTGAACCTAAATAAATGTTATTTGGTGTTTGCGTTGAGCATGAATATGATTAGATCATATTTATTGCAACGATTATTCATTTAAGTCAGAGAATAATTGTTGTTCTGTTTACATGAATAAAACCTTCTATGGCCATACACCCAATGTGAATGGTTTATTGAATCTCGATCGTAGTGATACACACATTCATAATATTAATGCAAAAAGATGCAAAGTTCATAATGATAGTGCAACATACTTGTGGCACTGCCGTTTAGGTCATATTGGTGTAAAACGCATGAAGAAACTCCATGCGGATGGACTTTTGGAATCACTTGATTATGAATCATTTGATACTTGCGAACCATGCCTCATGGGCAAGATGACTGAAACTCCATTCTCCGGAAGAATAGAGCGAGCTAATGACTTATTGGAAATAATACATACCGATGTATGTGGTCCGATGAGTGTTGAAGCACGCAGCAGGTATCGTTATTTTCTGACCTTCACAGAAGATTTGAGTAGGTATGGGTATATCTACTTAATGAAACACAAATCTGAAACATTTAAAAAGATTCAAAGAATTTCAGAGTGAAGTGGAGAATCATCGTAACAAGAAAATAAAGTTTCTACGATCAGATCGCGAAGGCGAATATTTGAGTTACGAGTTTGGCCTTAATTTAAAACAACGTGGAATTATTTCACAACTCACGCCACCTGGAACACCACATCGTAATGGTGTATCCAAACGTCGTAACCATACTTTATTAGATATGTTGCGTTCTATGATGTCTCTTACCGATTTACCACTATCGTTTTGGGATTATGCATTAGAGACAGCTGCATTCACGTTAAATAGGGCACCGTCTAAATCCGTTGAGACGACACCGTATGAACTATGGTTTGGCAAGAAACATAAGCTGTCGTTTCTTAAAGTTTGGGGATGCGACACTTATGTCAAAATGCTTCAGCCAGATAAGCTCAAACCCAAATCGGAGAAGTGCATCTTCATAGGATACCCTAAAGAAACTATTGGGTACACCTTCTACCACAGATCCAAAGGCAAAATCTTTGTTGCTAAGAATGGGTCCTTTCTAAAGAAGGAGTTTCTCTCAAAAGAAGTGAGTGGGAGGAAAGTAGAACTTGATGAGGTAATTGTACCTTCTCTCGAATTGGAAAGTAGTACATCAGAGAAAGCCGTTCCCGTGATGCCTACACCAACCAGAGAGGAAGCAAATGATGATGATCATGAAACTTCAGATCAAGTTACTACTAAACCTCATAGGTCGACCAGAACACGTTCCGCACTAGAGTGGTACGTCAATCCTGTCCTGGAAGTCATGTTGTTGGACAACAGCGAACCTACGAACTATGAAGAAACTATGATGAGCCCAGATTCTGAAAAATGGCGTGAGGACATGAAATCTGAGATAGGATCCATGTATAAGAACAAAGTGTGGACTTTGGTGGATTTGCCCGATGACCGGCAAGCCATAAAGAATAAATGGATCTTTAAGAGGAAGACGGACGCTGACGGTAATATCACTGTCTACAAAGCTCGACTTGTTGCAGAAGGTTTTCGACAAGTTCAAGGGGTTAACTACGATGAGACTTTCTCACCCGTAGCGATGCTTAAGTCTGTCCAAATCATGTTTGCAATTGATGCATTATATGATTATGAAATCTGGCAAATGGACGTCAAAACTGCGTTCCTTAATGGATTTCTGAAAGAAGAGTTGTATATGATGCAACCAGAAGGTTTTGTCGATCCTAAAGGTGCTAACAAATTGTGCAAGCTCCAGTGATCCATCTATGGACTGGTGCAAGCATCTCAGAGTTGGAATATACGCTTTGATGAGGTGATCAAAGCATATTGTTTTATAAAGACTTACGGTGAATCCTGTATTTACAAGAAAGTGAGTGGGAGCTCTGTAGCATTTCTGATATTATATGTGGATGACATATTGTTGATTGGAAATGATATAGAATTTCTGGATAGCATAAAAGGATACTTGAATAAGAATTTTAAATGAAAGACCTCGGTGAAGCTACTTATGTATTGGGCATCAAGATCTATAGGGATAGATCGAGACGCTTAATAGGACTTTCACAAAGCACATACCTTGGCAAAGTTTTGAAGAAGTTCAAAATGGATCAGTCAAAGAAAGGGTTCTTGCCTATGTTGCAAGGTGTGAAGTTGAGTAAGACTCAAAACCCGACCATGGCAAAAGAGAGAGAAAATGAAAGTCATTCCCTATGCCTCACCCATAGGTTCTATAAAGTATGCCATGCTGTGTACCAAACCTGTTGTGTACCTTGCCATGAGTTTGGCAAGGGGGTACAATAGTGATCCAGGAGTAGATCACTAGACAGCGGTCAAGATTATCCTTAGTTACCTAAGAGGACTAAGGAGATATTTGTTGGTTATGGAGGTGATAAAGAGTTTGTCGTAAAGGGTTACGTCGATGCAAGCTTTGACACCGATTCAGATGACTCTGAGTCTCATTCTGGATACATATTGAAAGTGGGAGCAATTAGCTAGAGTAGCTCCATGCAGAGCTTTGTAGACATAGAAATTTGCAAAATACATGCGGGTCTGAATGTGACAGACCCGTTGACTAAACTTCTCTCACAAGCAAAACATGATCACACCTTAGTACTCTTTGGGTGTTAATCACATGGCGATGTGAACTAGATTATTGACTCTAGTAAACTCTTTGGGTGTTGGTCACATGGCGACGTGAACTATGGGTGTTAAATCACATGGTGATGTGAACTAGATTATTGACTCTAGTGCAAGTGGGAGACTGAAGGAAATATGCCCTAGAGGCAATAATAAAGTTGTTTTTTTTATATTTCCTTATTCATGATAAAGGTTTGTTATTCATGCTAGAATTGTATTGATCGGAAACTTAAATACATGTGTGAATACATAAACAAATACCGTGTCCCTAGTATGCCTCTACTAGACTAGCTCGTTGATCAAAGATGGTTAAGGTTTCCTAACCATAGCCATGTGTTGTCATTTGATAACGGGATCACATCATTAGGAGAATGATGTAATGGACAAGACCCATCTGCTAGCTTAGCATTATGATCGTTCAGTTTTATTGCTATTGCTTTCTTCATGTCAAATACATATTCATTCGACTATGATATTATGCAACTCCCGGATACCAGAGGAATACCTTGTGTTCTATCAAACATCACAACATAACTGGGTGATCATAAAGATGCTCTGCAGGTATCTCCAAAGGTGTTTGTTAAGTTGGCATAGATCGAGATTGGGATTTGTCACTCCGAGAATCGAAGAGGTTTCTCTGGGCCCTCTCGGTAATACACATCATAAGCTTGCAAGCAAAAGACTAAGGAGTTAGTCACGAGGTGATGTATTATGGAACGAGTAAAGAGACTTGCCGGTAACGAGATTGGAGTAGGTATGAAGATACCGGCGATCGAATCTGGGGCAAGCAACATACCGATGGACAAAGGGAACTACGTATGTTGTCATAACGGTTCGTCCGATAAAGATCTTCGTAGAATATGTAGGAGACAATATGGGCATCTAGGTTCTGCTATTGGTTATTGACCGGAGAGGTGTCTCGGTCATGTCTACATAGTTCTCGAACCCGTAGGGTCCGCACGCTTAACGTTCGTTGACGATATAGTGTTATATGAGTTATATGATTTTGTGACCGAATGTTGTTCGGAGTCTCGGATGACATCATGGACATGACGAGGAGTCTCGAAATGGTCGAGAGGTAAAGATTGATATATAGGACGATGGTATTCGTACACCGGAAGTGTTTCGGAGGGTACCGGGTACTTATCGGGTCACCAGAAAGAAGTTTCGGGCACCCCCGGCAAAGATATGGGCCTTATGGGCCAAGTGAGGGAACACACCAGTGAAAGTGCGTTATATCGACTAGAGGGGGGGGGGGGTGAATAGGCGATTTTGATGAATTCATCACTGAGGAAATACTACTTGATGAATTTCCTAAGCAACAAGCTACAAGCAGCAGAATAAGTACTCAGGTACATGCATAACAAAGCAGTAGCATAGTCATCATTATGAAATGAAACATACACAGAGCACAGGTAGCGAGTAAATAGGATAAGCAGGCTGAAGACAAAGTGACTGAAGAAATAGGGATGAGGAAATTGAGAAAGTCTTCATTCAAAGTCTTCAAACAATAACGATCAAGTACACAACAAGTATGCGAGGAAATGAAAGGGTTGAGGAAATAGAACTAGTAGCTTGGTGAAGACAGTGATTTGGTAGACCAGTTCCAAGTGCTGTGATAGTTGTACATCTGGTTGGAGCGGCTAGGTATTTAAACCTGAGGACACACAGTCCTCACCGTATTCTCCTTGAGCTAAGATCACACAGACCTCGCCCAATCACTCGTGGTAAGTCTTCACAGGTGACTTCCAAATCTTCACAGACTTGGTCACTTGGCGATCCACAATTCCTCTTGGATGCTCTAGACCATGATGCCTAACCGTCTGGAGGATGCACAGTCCTCAAAGGTAACAAGCGTCGGTTCCACACAGGAACAATCTCTTCAGTGATGCTCAATCACTTTGGGTTTTAGGTGTTGGGTTTGGGTTCTTCTTCACTTGATGATTTTCTCTCAAAGTCCTCAGAGGATGGGATGCTCTAAATGACAAGTGCCAGTTTCTCTCGGAGCAGCCAACCAACTAGTGGTTGTAGGGGGCGGCTATTTATAGCCGGGGAGCAGCCCGACATGATAAGACATAAATGCCCTTCAATGATATGACCGTTAGGTGGATAGGATATTTTGGACAGCTGGCGCATAGCACAGCAACGGTCGGAAATTTGAGCTCTCAAATTCCTCAGGGCTATCATGTTCCTCACTTGTAGGCAATCCGCACTGGCGAATTCGTAACACCTCAGTTAGAACAAATTCCTCAGAGAACAGAAGATTGTCGTCTCTGTCACTGAAGAACTTGACTGAACTGTATGAGATTTCCAATGGCTTCACTCGAAAGGATTGGGTAGTTGTAGGATTTGAGATGAGCATCACTTGGAAACTTTTCCTTAGTTTTACCTTGACCCCCTTTAACAGTACGATGTTTCCTATGATTCAAGAAAGGAAAAACAAAACTATGAAAACAAAAGTCTTCACGCTTCATAATCCTCGCATCAATACCAAGTCTTCAAGGTCACACCAATTTCCTCACTTTCAAAGTCTTCAAGAAAACCAAAGTCTTCAACTAAAGACATTCATTTTTAGGGGTCGACTTTCATCGTAAATATCAAACTCCTCATAGACTTATAGAACCTGTGTACACTCACAAACACATTAGTCCCTTAACCTATAAGTCTTCAATACACCAAAATCACTAAGGGGCACTAGATGCACTTACAATCTCTCCCTTTTTGGTGATTGATGACAAATAGGTTAAGTTTTCAACGGGGATAAACATATGAAGTGTAAATACTGATATTGAGGAATTTGATTGCAAGATATAGAAGAACTCCCCCTGAAGATGTGCATATTTGAGGAATTTGCTTTGGATTGCAAATGCACATTGTAGAGTAATATCATGGAGATCTCCCCCTATATCTTGTAATTCATACACGCATTTAATATATGATATGAAGAATTTGAAATGCATGATGAAATATGGTGTCTGACGAAATTCAGCATGCGTGCATTAAGGTACTTGAGGAAATAAGCATGCAAAAAGCAGTTCAAAAGTATCAGACCACCATAGGACTTAAGTTTACAACTCAACCAACAAACACTTCAAAAGAGCGAGAGTTGTAACTTAACAGAAAAAAATAGCCCATATATAAGACCCGCTTGAAGACTAACTCAAATTTCTCCCCCTTTGTCATCGAATGACCAAAAGGGACGAAAAATGAGGACTAACGCCCCTGAAGAATATCATCATGATGTCGATGGAGGAGCGCCAGCATTGTTGGGGTCATCCGTTGAGGTAGGGCCTGCTGCAGTGTCATTCAAATCTTCAGCTTCATCCGTCTCGCGCGATGAAGAATATGAACTTGTGACCAGCTGAGGAACTTTGACCTTCTTGAATTTCTTTGAAGGTGTCTGAGACCAACCTGTGACGACCCTGGCTTAATTGTGCACTAACCATACACGCAAATGCACACGATCAAGCCAAAGGACTCACTTGAAGATATCACAACACAACTCTAGAACATAAATAAAGTCATACAAGCTTTATATTACAAGCCAGGGCCTCGAGGGCTCGAATACATAGCTCGATGGCATACAAGTGTCAGCGGAGGCATCAGATATTTGGGTACAGATATATTACAGAAAAGGAGATAAGCCTCCAGAAAGGCGGGGTAAAATAAAATACTATGATCGAAAGGCGTAGGCCTCCTGCCTAGGACCCTCTGAATCCTACTCCTGGTCGTCTGTCGGCTCCTCGTAGTAGTACTCGCCGGGAGGGTAGTAGTAGTAGTAGCCGTAGTCGTCGACAGGGGCAGCTATCTCAGGGGCTCCGTCATCTGGCGGCGACATAAGGATATGGGGGAAAAAGAAAGTAAAGCAAACATGAGTACTCATCCGAAGTACTCAGCAAGCAAGGATCTACACTACATATGCAACATTTTCAAAGGAGGGCTGTATATGTGGATTGGGCTGCAGAAATGCCAGAATAGAGGGGGAAAGCCTAGTCCTATCGAAGACTAGCATCTTCAAGCATCTCCATTGGTCTTGCAGCATTAGAAGAGTGCAGAATAACATAATGTATAGTAGTTGTAGTATCATCAACCTCGGCCAGAGATCGTTTCTCGACTCCCTGCGAGAAAGCAATCCCAGAGCCATACTATCCATTTCATCTCAAGTTCTAGTTGTACCGATCGGGATACAACTTCGAGTGTCCGTTAACGTAGGACAGGCTATCGATAGATTAGTTCTTCCCTGCAGGGGTGCACCAACTTACCCACCACGCTGGCTTAACTCCGGCCGGACACACTTTACTGGGTCATGCCCGGCCTCGGCTAAGCAACACGCCGCAACCCGACCTAGGCTCTAAAGAGAGGTCAGCACGCCGGACTAACCTATGCCCCCAGGGGGCTTGGGCCTTCGCCCTGGGAACCCTGCACATTGCGAGGACGTTTCGGAAGCAGACCTAGCAACCCCTTATACAAGCGCAGTTGCGTTCCCAGTCCAATCCAAAATGGGCCGCTCCTCGCTGACGTCAATAGAGCTTCGGCTGATGTATACGACGCAGAACGCCCATACTATGCCCACGTGATGGTTAGTGCTATCAGGCCAGAGGCCCCTCGGATCAAATATCCAAACCATTTAGTGGATTAGGAGCGCGCGGTAACAAGCAGAGACTCACGATCGATGTGACCCCGTCGCCTCGTCTCGAGGACTTGCGGCAAGGGCTAAGAATGCCCGGCCACGCCTCGTAGTTATCTCGCGGGCACCTCTCAGGTCAACCCGACTCCACATCACTTCGCATTCATGCTCGCGCGGGTACCCCTCAGGGCCGACCCGTCTTTAGTATCATGGTTCAGTGTTCAGTCATAGTAACCAAAGTCTTCGTGTGTCTGACACCAAGGGGGAACCCTGAGGAATCACCCTCGATGGAATCCCACTTGATGATATCATCAAGGTGAACGAAGGAGGAATCACCCTCGAGGTCCACATTTGAGATGTTGCACGACAGCGTCAGTATCGGGGTGGTGTAGGAGGAATCACCCTCGCTTACCACGACCGATTAACTAACCTAAAAGGTTATCATCAGAAGTGCTGACGAGGTATCACCCTCGGCACTCGATGGTAACCCAGTAGTGTCGGCAACTAAGGGGGAAGTGATGTGCGGTGTCGGGACCTGGTCTTCAATCCCGTTGCACGGGTCTTCTGATCATCCAGCGGGGCAGTCGGGATAAGTGGGGTCTCTGATGGTCTCTACCCAACCTATTCTAAGCAGTTTAGGATAACAGATAAGTATCAACAGCAGGTTACAAGTGAACAGGCTATGCAGCAGATATAGGACAACAGTAGCAGCAGTAACTTCTAATGCAAGCATAAGATAGAAGAGAGTGGGCGATATCGGAATGCTCAAAAGGGGGTGCTTGCCTGCAAGCTCTGGGGCAAGTGGCTGGTCGTTGGGGACGTAGTCGTTCTCCGGAGCGGCGTCTGCCTCAGGAGCTACGTCAACGTCGGGGTCTAATCGAGAGAGAAGAGGGGGAGGAAACAGGTAAATATAATGTAATAAAATGCAACACGGGGCATGCTATGCTACAATGCAGTGCAGGGTTGCCTAAAGATGCATCTAGGTCATTTTAGTTATTTTTAGGATTATCATGGGATTTATTACCCGGTGTGTGTGCACTATTCATCTACCGGAATCGGGCTCGGAGTTACGAGTTCTCCTACGTAGGAGGTTCCGACATCGGAACAGACGACACGATTAGATTCGTCTCATCGTTCTGAGCAACTTTCATGTTTTAAGTTTTTCGATCTGAGCTACGGTTTAAAAGTTACAAATTTTCAAAGTTTAAACGATTTTATGGATTTATTTTTATTAACAGAAAATGATATATGACATCAGCATGATGCCATGCTGACATCAGCAGGTCAACAGCAGCTGACCAGGTCAAACCTGACATGTGGGATCCAGTGGGACCCACATGTCAGTCTCTGTGGCTAATTAGATTTTAGTTAAAACTAATCAGTGTGTTAATTAGCATCTGGCCCCACATGTCATAGACTAATTAGCATATTTAGTTTATTTTTATTTACAAAATGTTTTAGTTAATTAACAGGGCGGTGGGGCCCATGTGTTAGTGACACTGGGTTGTCCAGTCAGCAGTTGACTGGGTCAACCCAGTCAACTCGGGCCCCAGGGCCCATGGTCAGTGGCTCAAGGGTGGGGCCCACCGAGCCACGTCGGCGGCCGGCGCCGGAGCTGCTCCGGCGACCAAAACAACGGCGGCGCGTCGCCGGAGCTCGTCGGGATCGCGCTAGGGGGCTCCATTTCGTGCGCGGTCTGTTGCGTTCGAACGAGCGAGCTGAGCCGCATCCAACGCGGGTGGTCTCCGGGCCAGAGGTGGCCGGAAACGACGGCGGCGACCAGCTATGGCGGCAGCGGCGTTCGGACGAGTGTGGAAACGGTGACTCCGGGCACGGCAAGCAATGGCAGCTAGCGTATTCGACTTCTACGACGACGGCGAGCACGACCGTGAGCTCGGACGAGCTCGTCAACGGCCACAGCGATAGCAGTGCCAACGATGGCGGAGCTCCGTTCGGCCGAGTGCGGCGCGGCGGCTACGGACAGCGCAAAGCATCGCAGAGAGATAGAGGAGCGAAGGTGAGGCTCACCGAGCGGTTACGGAAAACCCTCGACGGATTAGTAGCAGCAGAGGAGCTCGAATCCGTCGGCGAGCACCGGAGTCAGAGAAGAAAGGGGTGGCGGCATCCGGTCGCTGCAGGGCCTCCCCGCTCCTGCTGGGTGCACCGATCGACGAGGCAGACGCTGGCGGACCGCCTAGACACCAAGGAGGGAGGAGCAAGCGCCGGTGGCCGCGGCGACGATGGCTCTCGGGCTCGCGAGGATCTGAGGGGGGAAATCGGACAGAGCGAGCGAGTAGAGTGAGGAGAATGACGGAGAGGCCAGGGGGAACGCACCAGCGTGGCCTTATCCCCTCCGCCTCCCTGTTTCGTCGGTGGGTGCCGGCGTGTCGCCGCACGAGCGGCGTGTGCGCGCGCGGCCATGGCGCAGCTGACACGGGGAGGAGGGAGAAGGGAATGGGCCTGGTGGGCTGGGCCTCCTGGCACTGTGCACAGTGGCCTTTTCCTATTTCCTATTTCCCCTTTTTTGTTTTCTATTTTCTTTATTTATTTTCTGTTTTGAATTAGTTAGGCCACTTGTGCACTCTTATAGAATATGAGACTTGGCCCATATATTGCAATGCAATATTATCTTTCACCAAAAATTGGTTTGGGCAGATTTGGAGTTTGTTTGAATTTGGAATGATTTTAAATGTATTAAATATTGCTGTTTTGGTGCTGTTTCATCTTGTTGGAGTCATTTAACTAATCCAAGTAGCATTAGTTATAATTTTGTGAGTGCTTCTGGAATATGTGCTATTTAGTGAACATTTTCCCATAGTGTTTGAGCAAGTTGATTTTGCACTTTTGAATTTGAGTTGATTTTCAGAATGGAGTTTGAATTGTTTTGGTTAACCACTATGTTTAAGCACTGCAAATGTTATGACTTGGCATTATTAGCAGTTGATCACAGTGACTAATACACAGGGGTGTTACACAATCAAAGTCCTGTTGAAATCCCATCTGCTTGAGATCTTCATCACCGTATAGATGAGATAAGATAGCCCAGGTGCGATCGAAGATTTCATGAGCATAGTAGTGATTTTTCTTCACAGTGTTTTGCATGATAGTCATATTCTGAAGAATTGCGCCAAATTGTCGCTTGACCCACTTGTGATTACGATCGACCTTCTGATGAAGACTTAGAAGAAGCTCACGATCAGTCATCACTCGTGGAGCAGTGGCTTGAGGAGTTGGCTTTGAAGCTTTTGCAGCAGAATCTTGGGTTGCAGAGTCATCATTGGTGGAATAGGATGCAGCTTTGTGAAACTATCCATCCAATGGATGAGTGCCTTCATCTATAACAGCAGCCTTGCCCTTCTCATCAGCTGAGGAAAATAGTCTGCTTGAGGACTTCAATAGGTGGCAAATAGCTGAGATGATTCTGAAAGTCAGCTTGATAATGAATTGAAGACCTTGATCTGATGAATTTCATGATCCAGGGAGCGTAAGGATTCAACTCAAAAGGTGAAAGAGCAGCATTGACCAAAGTCCTCATGAAGAAATCATGGTAGTTAATGGGAATGCCATGTATCATGTTGAACAGCAGATTCTTCATGATGCCAACAACCTCTTCTTCATCAGAGTTGTGGCCCTTGATTGGACTGAGGGTTTTGGTCAATATGCGATACACAGTCCTTGGTACATAGAGAAATTCTTTCACAAGGAAGGTGGTCCTTGGAGCTTGGCCAGCCTTCAAAGGCTTCATCAGCACTTGCATTAAGTGATTTGAGAGTTCAGCATACACGAGTCTTGCGCCTTCAACCGAAGGACTAACTGGAACGGCGTGAAGCAATTCAGAGGCCGGTGTTTGTAATGAGTATTTTTGGTCATCCAGTCTAGCACCCATGAATTCACATCTTCAACATTTCCAGTGATATGCAGTGTGGCGTAGAATTGAAGAATGAGTTCTTCGTTCCATTCGAAGATGTCAGCGTAGAAGTTAAGCAGCCCAGCGTCATGAAGAACACTGAGGACTGGTTGGAAGCAAGGAAGCGACTCCATATCCACATGAGGAATTTGCTTGTGGTCAAATACCTTGTTCTTACCAAATAGGAGGGAAGAGTAAAAGTTCATTTGACTTGCTGTCCAGAAGCGCTTGCGTCGCAGTCTTGCAGAGTCATAGGGATTGTAATCCGTGAAGAAATGATGCTCAGCAAAGAAATCATCAGCGTTGAATTTCTACTTCTTGGTATGAGGATTTTGTGGCTTGGGCTGAAGATTAACAATTGAAGTCTTCACAGCCTCTTGGCGCACAGCCTCTGGAGCCACAGACTGAGGAATTTCCGTAGCAATTTCATCAGCAGCAGTCTTGGTCTCCATTTCTTCAGCATTAGTAGCTGGAACTTCTTCTGGAATAGAATGAAGGGAAGATTGATGTCCTTCAGAGCCCGTATGAATTTCTTCAGTCTGCACAGGGGACTGAGGAATTTGTTGCAGAGGAGTGGTCAATGGTGAATTTGGATGATGTCTTTCCCAATAATCATCATTGAGAACTGGTGTAGTAGACCCAATGTCCACATCCTCATCTTCTTCATCAATTTCTTCAACGCCTGCCTCTTCAGCTATGAACTGAGGCATGGGCGATGATACCAGTGGGGTTGAAGGGATATCATCCACTTCAATTTCTTCATCCAACTGCTTTGAAGTAGCAGCAGAAGGATTCGCTTCATCACTGTCATCTGGAATGATATATTCCTCACCAAAGGGAACAATTTCCTTTGATGGCATGCTTGAGATAGGAACAACATAAATGAGGTTGGTGTATGAGCTTGTCAAAGTCTTCACTTTCTTGGGAGCTGAAGACTCTGCAATTCCTGATGCTTTCCTTTTCTTCACAGCTGCCTTTTCTGCAGCTTTGGTCTTCTTCGCTTCTGATGCAGAAGGAAGGTGGATATCTTTCATCTGTGATGACTTTGCAGGAGGAGCAGATGAAAGTGGTGCAGTTTCTTCAGGCACAACTGATGCAGTTGCCCTGGCTTGTTCAGATTCTTCAGGCGTAGCTTCATATGCTTCAGCTGGCCTGAGTTGTTCTTCAGGCGCAACATTGGAGGTTGCCCTGACATTTTCTTCAGGAGCTAGAATTTCTTCAGCAGCCCTGGTACTTTCAGTTTCTTCAACAGTATGATTTTCATCAGCTGTGCTAGCATTCTCTTCAGTAGGCTGAGCAGATGCTTCAGCCTAAGGAATTTGTTGTTGCAATGGAGCTGCAACATTTGGGTTGAACCCCTTGGCCATTCTGACAAATCTGACTTTGGCACCTAGCCAATCTGCACGATATGCGTCAAATTCATCGCTGAGAGCTTTGATCTCTTTTTGCAGATTCACAAGATCTTCAGGAGTCATATTCACAAGAGAGAAGTCCACATTTCAACCCTCAACTAACCACATGGTTTGGGTTTGATTTTCAAACCTGATCTCTGAAACCGGCCGGATTCAACCCTCAACTTGTCACAGGGTCCAGATTACAACCCTTGACTCGGTTTCGGGGTGGTCAAGCGGTTTTGACCCAGTCAAAGCTGACTGGGCAGCCCAGTCAGTAGCCAAAAGTGAACAGTACATTATGTTTTCCTTTTTTTTCGCTGGGTGAACAGTAAAATCGAAAAAATATTTAAAAAATGGAAATTTTTTTTGTTCTTTTTTTCCACTGGTGAACAGTAAATTCAAAAAATATAAAAAAATTAAACTATATTTCCGTTCTTTTTTCCACTGGGTGAACAGTAAACTCGAAAAAATAAAAAAAATTGAAGAAAATAAAAAAATGGAAACTTTTTTTCACGAGATGAACACTGGAGTTTACTGAAAATTACTGTTCACCTCTTGAAAAAAATCAACATATTTATTTTCAATTTTTTATTTTTTTTCGAATTTACTGTTCACCAGTGGAAAAAAAGAACGAAAAAAATTTCCAAGATTTTTATATTTTTTGATTTTACTGTTCACCCAGCGAAAAAAAATTAAAAAAAATGTACTGTTTACTTTTGACTGCTGACTGGGCTGCCCAGTCAGCTTTGACTGGGTCAAAACCGCTTGACCACCCCGAAACCGAGTCAAGGGTTGTAATCTGGACCCTGTGACAAGTTGAGGGTTGAATCCGGCCGGTTTCAGAGATCAGGGTTGAAAATCAAACCATGTGGTTTGTTGAGGGTTGAAATGTGGACTTCTCTCTATTCACAACATGCTTCTTCAGAAAGCGCTCCTTCTTGTATTGAGCTTTCTTGACTTGCCTGGCCTTCTCAAATTTCCATTTTTCTTCGGCTATGAAGGCCGTCAAAATGTGGCTCTGGCCAGGAGTGAGGTTCAATTCAGGCAAAGGAGTATTTGGATCCTTGTGCCATAGATCGATGAAATCAAGGATCCTTTTAGGATCCAGCATGAGTGGCACAGCACTGCCTTTGGCTCTAGCGGCCTTTTCTTGCCTGTCTTTGATGATCTCAACAAGTTCTTCATCATCAGCTTCATTGTCATCAGACGGAACTTGGAAGGCAACTTGCTTCTTGTGAGGACTTGGCCTTGGGCCTCGTCCAGCAGTGGCCTTTTTCTTCAGCAAGGTTGGACCAGTTGAAGATTGTGGCGGAGCTGAGGAACTTGCACATGCTCCTGAGGCAATAGAGATTCCTGTAGTCCGTTGGCACGTGGCAAGATGCACTGGTGTTGACGACTTAGCAGCAGCAATTGAGGATTTTGTGGCAACAGAGGGAATTGGCACAGCCCTTGAAGAAGTCGCCTGAGAAATGTGCTTTGAGAGCTTTGAGGAACTTGGCCGTGAGGGCATCACTATTGAGGAACTCGGCTTCACAACAGATTTCTTCGGCATGGCCTTTTTAGGCTTACTGGCAGAGGCCTCAGCAGCAGCAGCAGCAACATAATCTTCATTGAATTTCTTCACTGCTTCTTTTGCCACTTTAGCCAATTTGGCTTGACGCTTAGCCCATTCTTTGGGAAATTCCTCACCGTGCCTGATGCTTGAGGGATCAGCTTCTTGGCCTAGAGCCAATGGAGGTCTTGGACATGGAGGGTTAACAACGAATTTCTTCATGTACTTTGGAGTAACATAACCATATTCCCTCCATTCCTTAGCCCATCTCCTTTCAATCCTTTGTATGCGCACTTTGCGCTGATTCTTGTTCTCTTTGCCATATTTTGCTTCATCAGGTGTGCAATATTCATCATATATGTCTTCAGGGATCTCAAAAGCAGTGTTTGTTTTAGGCCTCTTGCCTCCCTTCTGAGGTCTCTTCCCATCAGTCATTTTCTTCACTTGAGGATTTTGAATAATTGATGTTTCTGAGGAAGTGTGCAACTTATCTTCGAGGAATGCTGCAAATGCGTTAAGTTGATGAGAACCTAGTGATTCAGCAGCAGACATTTTGTACCTGTGAACAGAGTATAGGTGCGAAGAATTTGGAGAGGTCATATGCGTTCTCAGAATTTTTTCAAAAGAATCAAGTTTGAGGAATTTCACCATGGGTGTCTTGAGGAATTTCACTAAGCGTTCTTGACTTAGGTTCCAGAGTTGTACAGATTTTGAAAATCCACACAATTGAGGAATCTTGAAGAAAAACATATCTTAGAGAAACAAATCAAGATACAGAAGCATTCGGGTGTTTATGGAATGAGAAGTTGAAGAATAAACACCTTTTGAGGATTTTGTGGAAATCATAAGAATCAAAGTAGGGCAGTAAAATTAGATTTTATTTACGCTGGACGAAGAACATGACGAACTGGGAGTGGAGTTGGAGAAGTTCGTCTGCTCAGATCTCTCACGCCCTAACTCGGCGGCGAGAGACAGCTACGGCGGCGGCGGAGTGAAGATTTCCGCGGCCGGAGCGAGTACGACGGCGATGAGGTCGAGGCAGTGAAGCTCTTCCTCACCGGCGATGATGGAGAGTAGCGACGACACTAGGTCTGAGAGCTTGAGCGAGATGGTGGTCGAGCGGAGTAAATGAAGACAGAGGAAGGGAGGGGGTATTTATAGCCACGATGAAAAACAGCCCGTCCGAAATTTTTGGACGAACATGCCCCTGACCCTTACTCTTCTAATGACATGTGTCACCCACGTACAGAGTGGTGGAGATCGTGGGTGAATATTTTAATCCATCGTGGGATGCGGAACGGTTTGAACGGCAAAAGCCGAAAAGTCAGATATGAAAATTTTAAAGTTTCGTTCGCAAATTCTTCAGCTGTCAAGGACACAGTGAAGACTTTGAACGGGTTTCAAATAGAACGCACATGAAGAATTTATGAACAGACTGGGTTGAGTTTAGCATAGAGGGGGAAAGGGTCCGATCACATTCACTTAGAGAAAAAGGTCAACTTGAAGAATTAGCAATAAGTGAATGCTGTTGAGGACATGAAAAACTCAAATATATATGTATATAGTCAATGAAGAACACCAGTCGAAATTTTTTGAAGACATTGCAAGTTGAAGAATTTGCAAAATGAAGAAAAAACTCAATTATGAAGATTGTCAACTTTTGTTGGTGGCGTGACCAATGTTGAGGATATCGCTTATCGTTAGCGTCTCGGTGAGCCCAGGATTAGAGATTAATCGGAAATCGGCCGATTAATCGATTTTATCGATCGACTATTAATCGGCCATTTTTTGCAAATTCCTAGGTTCCCAACTCAAAAATATGCTATATTCCGCACCAAAAAATATTGGACAGATGTGTTACCTTGATTCCTAGCCTCTGAATGCTCATATAATGACAAACAAAATAGGACAATAGTACATATTTCTTAACAAGGTCCGTAAAACACAAAAAACATAGTTTTTGCAAAAATAGTGCTAGGAATAGGCTCGATTTATCAGTAGATTCTCGGTAAATCGCTTGTCAGAGCTATAAATCGGCCCAAACGATAAATGGTGAAGATAAGGCATAATCTTATCGGTCACCCCAGGAGTAGCGATAAATCAGACGATTAATCACCGAATCGGAAGATTTTTTGAACAGTGGGCGTGACCCACCGTATAAGAATGATGATTTCAGACACCGCGTACAATTGTCGTAGGGCTCTGAGAATCAAATTCTTCGTTAATTTCTTCACACTTAGAGGGTTAGTCTTCATTGATTGAAGAAAAACGTTACTTTATGTGTTGCACATCTAAGTCATCAATTTTGCATAAGTGTTAGGATGTGTGTCCTTTCAAAGAACATTCGAAGATTCTAAGATATTTAGCTCACACCACAACTTGCTAAATCTCTTTTCATCCAAGGGCTTGGTGAAGATATCCGCTAGCTATTCTTCAGTCTTCACGTGATCAATAGAGATGTCGCCCTTCAACACATGATCTCGAAGAAAATGATGACGAATCTGGATGTGCTTTGTCTTCGAGTGCTGAACTGGGTTATGAGCAAGCTTGATGGCACTCTCGTTATCGCAGTAGAGTGGCACATTCTTCATGTTGATGCCGTAGTCCTTGAGGGTTTGCTTCATCCACATCAATTGAGCACAGCAAGAACCAGCAACAATGTACTCAGCTTCAGCAATAGAGAGTGATACGCAGTTCTGCTTCTTCGAGGACCAACATACTAAAGATCGTCCGAGGAAATGGCATGTGCCTGATGTTGACTTGCGATCCACTCGATCACCAGCATAGTCAGAGTCAGAATATCCAATGAGATCAAAAGCCGAGCCCTTGGGATACCATAATCCAAGTGTTGGAGTGTGAGCTAGATATCGAAGAATATGTTTCACAGCCTTATGGTGTGATTCCTTTGGTGTAGCTTGAAAATGGGCACACATGCAAACACTAAGCATAATATCTGGCCTAGATGCACATAGGTACAATAAAGAGCCAATCATGGAGTGGTATACCTTTTAATCGAAGTCTATACCATTTTCATCGGTGCATAGATGGCCATTTGTGGGCATAGGGATTTTGACGCCTTTGCAATCTTGCATACCGAATTTCCTCAGAACGTCTTTGAGGTATTTCTATTGAGAAATGAAGATGCCATTGCGTTGTTGACGAATTTGAAGACCTAAGAAGAATTTCAATTCTCCCATCATGGACATTTGATATTCCTCACTCATCATATAAGCAAATTCGTCACTGTAACGTTGGTTAGTACAGCCAAAGATAATATCATCAACATATATTTGGCACACGAATAATTCATCATCATATGTTTTGGTGAAAAGAGTTGGGTCGAGTGAACCGGGTTTGAAGCCTTTCTTCATGAGGAATTCCTTCAATGTATCATACCACGCCCGAGGGGCCTGCTTGAGGCCATAGAGGGCCTTATTGAGTCTGAAGACTTGATCAGGATGCTTAGGATCTTCAAAACCTGGGGGTTGAGCAACATATACTTCTTCCTCAAGCTTACCATTGAGGAATGCACTTTTCACATCCATTTGATATAAGATGATATTATGATGGTTAGCATAAGCAAGCATTATGCGAATAGCCTCAAGTCTAGCAACAGGTGCAAAAGTTTCATCGAAATCAATTCCTTCAACCTGTGTGTAGCCTTGAGCTACATGACGAGCCTTGTTCCTCACCACTAGGCCATTTTCACCTTGCTTGTTGCGCCATTTGGTACCGATGATATTGTGCTTGCGTGGGTCTGGTCGCTTGACAAGCTCCCACACATTGTTCAGCTCGAATTGATGTAATTCCTCTTGCATCGCTTGAATCCATTTAGGCCCCAGAAATGCCTCATTAACTTTGGTGGGCTCTGTGATAGAGACGAAAGCAAAATGCCCACAAAAGTTAGACAAATGTGAAGCTTTTGAGCGAGTGAGAGGACCTGGTGCGTTGATGTCGTTGATGATTCTCTCAATCTGTACTTCATTTGCAACGCGAGGATGAGCAGGTTGACGACTTTGATTTGGCTCAGCATTTTCTTCAGAGCCATTTTCTTCAGATGCACCAGCATGATTTTCTTCACGATCTGGAATGACTTCTTCAGCAGATTCTTCAGTAGGTATGACATCCTCAGTAGCCTTTAGCTTGATGGATTCCTCAGGAGTCATTTCATCTAGCATAGGAGGTAGGTGCTCTCTTTACGAGCCATTAGTTTCATCGAACCGCACATCTACAGTTTCAACAACCTTGTGGTGATAGGTGTTGAAGACTCTGTAGGTGTGCGAGTCCTTCCCGTAACCAAGCATAAAACCTTCATGTGCTTTCGGTGCAAATTTAGAATTGTGATGGGGATCTCTAATCCAACATTTAGCACCGAAGACTTCGAAATAACTCACATTGGGTTTCTTGTCAGTGAGGAGTTCATATGAAGTCTTCTTGAAGAATTTGTGAAGATATACCCTGTTGACGATGTGGCATGCAGTACAATTGCCTCAGGCCAGAAGCGACGAGGTGTCTTGTATTCATCAAGCATGGTGCGAGCCATCTCAACAAGAGTCCTGTTCTTGCGCTCCACAACGCCATTCTGCTGAGGAGTGTATGGGGCAGATAACTCATGAGTAATACCAAGTTCATCAAGATAGTCATCAAGACCAGTATTCTTGAACTCGGTCCCATTGTCACTCCGTATATGCTTGATCTTCACACCAAAATTCGTCGAAGCCCTTGAGGAAAATCGTCTTAAGACTTCCTGCACTTCAGTTTTGTAAGTAATGACATGCACCCATGTGTAACGCAAATAATCATCAACAATGACAAAGCCATATAGAGATGCTGCATTTGTTAGTGTGGCATAATGAGTAGGGCCAAATAGGTCCATATGAAGCAATTCAAAAGGATAAGAGGTAGTCATGATAGTCTTCGAGGGGTGCTTGGCTCTGGTCATCTTTCCAGCCTCACAAGCCCAACAAAGATGATCTTTGAGGAATTTGACACCCTCAATGCCAATGACGTGCTTTTTCTTCACGAGCGTGTGTAAGTTCCTCATGCCAGCATGACCCAGTCATCGATGCCATAGCCAGCCTTCTGAAGCTTTTGCAAGTAGACAAGTGGCAGGCTGTGGTCCTGCAGAGAAATCAACAATATACAAGTCTCCTCTCCTAAAGCCTTCGAAGACTTTGGAATTGTCAGATTCCATGAGCACTAAGCAGCGATATTTGCCAAAGACAACAACCATATCAAGATCACAAAGCATTGAGACATACATGAGGTTGAATCTGAGGGACTCGACAAGCATGACTTTGTCCATGTGTCGATCCTTTGAGATTGCAACCCTACCTAGACCCAATACCTTGCTTTTGCCTTTGTCAGCGTAGGTGATATGCTTCAAATGTGATGGAGATAAAGGAGTGTTCATCGGTAAGCTCTTGTCACCGGTCATGTGATTAGTACATCCACTGTCGAGGACCCACTCAGTAGCTTTGGGTAAATCATCCTGCAGATGAATTAGTGCATCTTACGAACTCATATACTTCAGAGTGAAGAATATGACATCAAATTCATCAGGCAGAATTTCATCAATTAATGCAACATATGTATATATAGCAGTATGAGGACGTGAGAAATGAATGAATCATTTCTTCATGATTAGCTTGCGTCCTTTCAAGCATTTCAGGTCTCCAGAAAATTCTTCGGACGATTTAGTTCGTCTGGAGACCTGACCCTGCATAAGAGGTTAGTTCTTTTTCTTCACCACCCACATCTGGAGGGGTGGCAAAGAGTTCATCATTCTGCGAGCTCCATAAGAGAAAGGTGGCATTGAAGCCAAAGCGCTTCGTTTCACAGGAGAGGGATTAGTATAGGCATATGAGTAAGCAGAGAAATTCTTCGAGGACTTATGAACATAATGATTTGAAGAATAATGCACATAATCAGAACTCTTAGATTTTCCCTGAGAAACAGAAGCGTTAGCATGATGATGATCATATGAGGACTTGGATCCACGTGAGGAATTTGATCCATATGAGGATTTGGATCCATATGAAGACTTTAGTCCATATGAAGAATTTGATCTGGGGTTCCTATTCTTCACAGGTGGTGTCATGAGGATATTCACGTGAAGACTTTCAAGGCACTTTTTGGGAACCCAGATTTTCTTCATAGGGGGACCATTCCTGCAGTTAGTTCCAACATATCTAGCAAATACTTCACCATTCTAATTTTTGAACAGTTTATAGTTGGAGTCAAATGACTCATCAGATGAATATGAGGATTCACAAGTAAAGCCAGATAGAGTGGATGGATCTACGGGAGGTCCCTTCATAGCAACCCATGAGGTTTTGGGATGCTGCTCATGTTTCCAGTAGGTTCCATCAGCATTGAGTTTCCTCTCAAAGGCAATACCCTCTTTCCTAGGGTTCCTGTTCAAGATCTGCTTTTTGAGCACATCACAAAGAGTCTGATGCCCTTTGAGGCTTTTGTACATGCCTGTCACATACAATTCCTTCAACCCTGCATTTTCGTCAGTGATACTAGTGGTATCCTTAGATGAGGAATTTGTGACCACAGAGATAGTTGAATAATTTGCAGCAATAGAAGCATTTGAACTTTCAGGTGAAGAATTAGCAGTTTCACGTTCAATGCATTTCAAACATGGTGGAATAAATTCATCCTGAGCGGAACTGATCTGTTGAGCAAGTAATGAATCATTTTCCTTCTGAAGATCTTCATGACTCACCCTTAGCTTCTCAAGATCTAGCTTTCTTTGAAGAAATTCATAAGACACTGCAACAAGAACCCCCCTATCACAACGCATATGTAGCAACTAAATACAACAAGTGTTGTTGGGTTAACCTCCTCGTATCCACCTCCCATCTTCCCCACGAAGGGATAACCTCCCCGTACCCACCTCCACCTCCTCCGTGCAAATATCCCGCAACCAAGCAGAAAAAAAGGAACCCAACACTTATCTCCACCTCTCTCCCCGGTTTCAGATCTCTCACGCGAGCTCCGCCACAACGCCGTCGCCGCCACCTCCGATTCTAGGCTGCTTTGGCGCTTCCCTTCACTGCCCCTCACAGGCTCATCTCCCCCTCATTGCTCTCCTTTGATCCGCCATAGTCGCGGCGTCCTCCATGCCTCTGCGAGCACCCGGAGAAACCCTAGGCGCCATGGGTCATTGCTGCAGCTGATGCACTCGGCCCAATATCCCCATGTCTCCACCCGCGCGGCTGTTGGTTAGGCTCGATAGTGCTGCTCCATGTCGGCTACCTCGACTCTGATGTTGACAGTTCAGTAAGGCACTTCTGCACACTTCCCCTCCGCTCTTACCCTCTGTGGTGCTTTGTGTGGCTATTTTTTTGTCTGCCATTATGACAATGATTAACGCACCTCACTCGCCTGATTCCCCGTTGCGGGTGCTCGCTTGCACCGGCAGCCACGGCACTCCATGGTCTGTCACTCTGTGTTCCATGGGCAGAGACAAGGAGGGGCGACCAGGGGCTGGAGACCCTTGCCAATCGTTCAACCCCCTCAACAACTTTCAGCATGTAGACCGTATGTACACGCTAATGGCCGGCTGGCCGCAGCTAATTACTCATTATCCTATATGTTAGTGAACTAGCATCAAATTAGAGAATCCCAACCAGCCGGCACTAGCCCATCAACGGTCATGGCTGGCTTATTGTGATCAATGAATCGATCAGATTGTAACCGGCGTATATGCATGTTCTGCACTTTCAGCGCCCGGATATAGTAACTTTGGTTTAGAATTTATTTTCGCTGTCATTCTATAGCATAGCAGCCACCGCTGCTAGCAGCCTAGCGCTTGAGCACTAGCATCACAACATTGGTCTTCACAATAGTGTGTTTGACGCGCGCCATCGTGGACGACGCACTGATCCTCAGTCTTTGAACCTGGCGGCACAACTCATGCGAGTCAGCCCAAAACATAAGGTATAGAGATTTATATTGCTGTTAGGCATTTAAAGATTATTGGTTAGTGTTTTTGTTAGATCTACTTAAATGTGCTTGGCTGAAGGCGCGCCAGAATGATGTGACAGCTTGAGCCTTTTGGGTAGTGTTAGTGGTTGGCTGTCTTAAGCTTTGCTCTCAACTTATTCTTATGCTCGAGACTAAGAGGGTCTGTTCCTCGACTATTCTGGGATGGTGTGGTCCTGTGTATTTTGGTTGTGTGGTTTGTATGCATGAAACCTTATGTGGATGCTGCCTGGTGGCTTTATTAATTTAAAGTCAGACGCTTCTAGCGTCTTCGTTCAAAAAAAAACTTAAATGTGCTTGCATGTGCTTATGAAATGAATCCATCATTATGTACAGGACCAAAATTTCTTACATATTCGTCTTTGGGAGAAAGTTCAGGACATACATAGCGGGCTAATTCTGAAGAGGGAGGTACGACTACATGAATCCTGTTGGTTTGTAAAGTTTTAAGTGATTTAAGTGACATAATCTGCAATGTAATTCAAAAACTCATGTTGATTTTTTAATCACTATTCAGATTAATATTATTGTCAAGCATCTTTATAAATCAAAATCACTAGAAAACACACTTGTTAACATTTAGTACAGCCTCCTGATTTGGCATTGTGTGAGTTATTTTCTCTCAACTTCAAGTACTTATAAAAAAATTTAAATCGCTGCATTTATATGTATTGTTTTGGGAACTACAGTTTTGTGTTTGCAATGAAGCATGCTCTTTTTGTCGCACATACTTTTTGGGCATGTACCTCACTGTATCTTCATTATATTGTTTGTAAGGTGTTTATTAACTCAATAAACATATCGATGGTCTGTTCATAAGGCTCTCTTTTCTCTGTCTATAGAGTTGAGTGCTATGGCTAGAACTGTTAAGAAGTGTTCAAATGATTATTTATATCAGAGCCCTTCAGAGGTGATGATGTATGTTGGACGATGCAACGGTTATTCTGTTCCGCTGCTTGCTTCTACTTGGGTGTTCAGAGAAGTAAAACTACAACTAATGTTTTTAGGGAAGCAACATATCTGGAGGTGCGAGCATTAAACTAGCATGCAACTAAAGACAAGGTATGCTCATTTCTCTATTGTTTGGAATTCAACATGGTTGAGCAACAGTTTATTATTGCTCATAGTTTTTGCAATATGAATGCTTATTGTAGTTTCTGCTTAGCTTTGAAATCTAAACAAGACGGTTGCTCGCCCTATGCTCCAAAGTAGCGACCTAGAATATAAAACAAAATTGAGAGTGCTGAACTTGGTAATTTATTCTTGTTTGATACGACCACTGAAACAAAACTATTGGTTGTATAGCAAGATTAACCATCACCTGGCCTTCAACCTTTGTATGTTGCTCTTCGGCTATTAACTTGATTTTCTTTGACAGTACCTTATTTTTCTCATTGCTTTGTTGTTGTAGATTGGCAAGATAAATCGACAATGCATGGCTCAGAAGTTATTGCAAGATCGAGAAGGTGGCTACTACTAGATAGTTTCAGATTATGTTTTAGAATGTCATTTTCAGGTCAATGTTTCAAACATTATGTTTTAGATGTCTGTGGCGTTGATTGCAATGTTGAGAATCAGACTACGACTAGATAGTTTCACATATTGTAAGCTTTGTATCATGTTCTTTGTAAAGCAACCGGGTTGATTTAATATATGTGACCATTTTTTATATTTGTGTCTCCTATGCACTATCAACATTGACATAGTAGATCATAATGTTGATATACAAAATACCATTAATTGTCCAACATCAGAATGTTGATATACAAAATACCATTAATTGTCGAAGCAAATGCGACAATAGTTCTAGGCAATACAAGGCTCCTTTTTGGGCAAACCAGCAACACATATTAAGTGTTGTTAGTCTCTAGCTCTACACGTTGCTGTCTTCCAACACATATTCACGTTGGTTACCAACGCATGCATATATGTTGTTGTAGACCTTTGCAACGCCACCAACGACAACGCATATAAATCCGTTGGTGTAGCCCTTAGCAACGCTTATATGGACATACGACAACACATCGATACGTTGCTGAAGGAGGGTTCTTGTTGTAGTGAGAAAGCTTCTCATGATTGGCTAAGAGAGTATCATGATGACTTTGAAGGTTGTCAAACTTAGACTGTAGTTGCTGAAGATTATCAGTCAGTGTTTGAGTTCGATCCATTTCCTCACCTAACAGGTCATCGCTTTTGTCTAGCATATTTTGAACCTTTTCCAAAGCCTTTTGTTGTTTAACAGCAATATTAGCAAGTTTGGAATAGCTGGGTTTGAGGTTATCATCAGATTCATCCTCATTTGATTCAGAGGAGGGATATTTGAGTACCTTGGCACCTTTTGCCATGAAGCAATAGGTGGGAGCATAGTCATCGTTGCCGTCATCAGCAGTGTTGGGGAAGCCATTTTCCTCAGTGTTGAAGATAGACTTGCTGACGTAAGCAGTAGCGAGGGCTAGGCTCGCCACACCAAAGTCTGACTCCTCAGATGCCTCCTCTTCCTCATGTTCCTCAGATTCAGCTTCAGAGTCCATTTTCTTGCTAATGAATGCCCGAGCCTTCTTGGAACTGCTCTTCTTGTGAGATGAAGACTTTGAAGATTTTGATGATGAGGACTTTGAAGATTTCTTCTTCTTCTTTGAGTCATCTGAACTATCATCCTTGTATTTCTTCTTCTTTGATTCTTTTGCCCACTGAGGATAATCAATTATGTAGTGACCAGGTTTCTTGCATTTGTGGCAAGTCCTCTTCTTGTAATCACGGGATGAGGAATCTGATCTTGTGTCATCACCTTTTGAAGATTTTACAAATCGACCACGCCTTGAGAACTTCTGGAATTTCTTCACGAGCATTGTTAGCTCCTGGCTTAGTTCTTCAGGGTCACTAAGGCTGCTATCAGAATCTTCTCCTTCAGATGAGGAAACTGCCTTGGCTTTCAGTGCGCGTGATCTTCCATAGCTTGGCCCGTAGAGATCTCTCTTTTTAGCTTGTTGGAATTCATGAGTGTTCAGCCTCTCAAGGATATCAGCAGGATCTAGTGACTTGTAGTCTCCACGTTCTTGAATCATCAGTGCCAGTGTATCGAGTGACCTCAGCAATTTCTTCACCACCTCATGGTCGGTGATGTCAGTGGCACCCAGTGCTTGAAGCTCGTTCGAAATGTCAGTGAGGCGATCAAAGGTTTGCTGGACATTCTCATTGTCGAGTCTTTTGAAGCGGTTGAAGAGATTGCGAAGAACGTCAACTCGAGAATCACATTGGGTTGAGATTCCTTCATTGACCTTGGACAGCCTGTCCCAGATAAGCTTTGCAGATTCCAAAGAACTCACTCTGCCATACTGTCCTTTGCTCAGATGGCCACATATGATATTCTTCGCTTGAGAGTCGAGTTGCTTGAATCTCTTCACATCAGCAGCGTTCACGGAAGGAGAGACAGGGGAACGCCATTTTCCACAACGTACCAGAGATCGTTGTCAATAGCCTCAAGATGCTCGCGCATCTTATTCTTCCAGTAGGGGTAGTCCGTCCCATCAAAGGTAGGACACCCAACCGAGACCTTGATCATGCTTGCAGTCGACATAACTAAAACTCCAGGTGGTTAAACCAAAATCACACAGAACAAGGGAGTACCTTGCTCTGATACCAATTGAAAGTGCGTTATATCGACTAGAGGGGGTGAATAGGCGATTTTTATGAATTTGTCATTGAGGAAATACTACTTGATGAATTTCCTAAGCAACGAACTACAAGCAGCGGAATAAGTACTCAGGTACATGCATAACAAAGCAGTAGCATAGTCATCATGATGAAATGAAACATACACAGAGCACAGGTAGCGAGTAAACAGGATAAGCAGGTTGAAGACAAAGTGACTGAAGAAATAGGGATGAGGAAATTGAGAAAGTCTTCAGTCAAAGTCTTCAAACAGTAACGATCAAGTACACAACAAGTATGCAAGGAAATGAAAGGGTTGAGGAAATAGAACCAGTAGCTTGGTGAAGACAGTGATTTGGTAGACCAGTTCCAACTGCTGTGACAGTTGTACGTCTGGTTGGAGTGGATAGGTATTTAAACCTGAGGACACACAGTCCCGGACACATAGTCCTCACCGTATTCTCCTTGAGCTAACATCACACAGACCTCACCCAATCACTCATGGTAAGTCTTCACAGGTGACTTCCAAACCTTCACAGACTTGGTCACTCGGCGATCAACAATTCCTCTTGGATGCTCTAGACCATGACGCCTAACCGTCTGGAGGATGCACAATCCTCAAAGGTAACAAGCGTCGGCTCCACACAAGAACAATCTCTTCAGTGATGCTCAATCACTTTGGGTTTTAGGTGTTGGGTTTGGGTTTTTCCTCACTTGATGATTTTCTCTCAAAGTCCTCGGAGGATGGGATGCTCTAAATGACAAGTGTCAGTTTCTCTCGGAGCAGCCAACCAACTAGTGGTTGTAGGGGGCGGCTATTTATAGCCGGGGAGCAGCCCGACATGATAAGACATAAATGCCCTTCAATGATATGACCGTTAGGTGGATAGGATATTTTGGACAGCTGGCGCATAGCACAGCAACGGTCGGAAATTTGAGCTCTCAAATTCCTCAGGGCTATCATGTTCCTCACTTGTAGGCAATCCGCACTGGCGAATTCCTAAATCCTCAGTCAGAACAAATTCCTCAGAAACAGAAGATCGTCGTCTCTATCACTGAAGAACTTGACTGAACTGTATGAGATTTCCAATGGCTTCACTCGAAAGGATTGGGTAGTTGTAGGATTTGAGATGAGCATCACTTGGAAACTTTTCCTTAGTTTTACCTCGACCCCCTTTAACAGTACGGTGTTTCCTATGACTCAAGAAAGGAAAAAACAAAACTATGAAAACAAAAGTCTTCACGCTTCATAATCCTCGCATCAATATCAAGTCTTCAAGGTCACACCAATTTCCTCACTTTCAAAGTCTGCAAGAAAACCAAAGTCTTCAATTGAAGACATTCATTTTTAGGAGTCGACTTTCATCGTAAATATCAAACTCCTCATAGACTTATAGAACCTGTGTACACTCACAAACACATTAGTACCTTAACCTATAAGTCTTCAATACACCAAAATCACTAAGGGGCACTAGATGCACTTACAACCAGCCCACAAGGGGCTGGTGCGCCCCTATAGAGGCCGGCCCTATGAGGAGGAGAAGGAAAGAGGGGAGGGAAAGGAAAGTGTGGAGTAGGAATCCCCCTTCCTTCCCTCTCCCCCCCCCTCTTTCCTTCCCCCTTGTTTATATATGGCAGGGGGAGGCGCAGCTTGGGAGGGACCCCAAGTAGGATTCCTCCTACTTGGGCGCCTCCTTTGGCTGCTCCTCCCTCCCTCCCACCTATATATATGTGGGAGGGGGGCGCCTAGCACACAACAGACAATTGCCTAGCCGTGTGCAGCGCCCCCTCCACCGTTTACACCCCCGGTCATATTTTCGTAGTGCTTAGGCGAAGCCTTGCGGAGATCACTTCACCATCAGCATCACCACGCCGTCGTGCTGCCGGAACTCATCTACTACCTTGCCGTCTTGCTGGATCAAGAAGGCGGAGGTGCAGAACACGGAGGTGCCGTACGTTCGGTACTTGATCGGTTGGAGCGCGAAGAAGTTCGACTACATCAACCGCGTTGTTAAACGCTTCCGCTTACGGTCTACGAGGGTACATAGACACACTCTCCCCCCTCATTTCTATGCATCTCCTTGATAGATCTTGCGTGGGCGTAGGAATTTTTTTTTGTTTTCATGCAACGTTCCCCAACAATGGTAATATCCTACGGTGCCGTTACCGTCCGGTCAAAGGGGTTTGACCGTCATCTGGACGTTCTGTGGACTTTTTTACCCCTATGTGCAAATGCAACTAACATGTGGGGCCTACCCTTAAAAAATCTCTCTTCTTCTCTTATTCCCCTGTCTCTGTCCCAGCCGTCGGCCATGAGGTGGATCTTGCATTGATCCGCCGCCACTCGTCTCTGCCCGGCGAGCTCCGACGCCGGCGAGCCTAGCCCCACCGCGCCCCTACTTTGCTCCTTCTTCTTCACCCCCGGTCCTCTCTCATGCTCCCACCGCCCAGTGCCATGAACGAGACCCGCGGTCATGGAGGTGGTACTGGAGGAGGTCGGGGAAGGTGGTGCTCCCTGCCCAACCCACGCGGCCATGGCCATGGAAACAGACCTCTGTCTCCCCCTGCCAACCACCGTGAGGAGCTCGAGACTGCTCCCCTGGCCGCCATGTATGGGGCCCCGCATCCTAGGCTCGGTCAATGCCACGAGCAGCTGGCGTTCTCCCCTGCCTCCAAATCGAAGAATGAGAGAGGGCGTGGAGGTGCATCTATGCCCGCCGGGAGAGCAAGGTGGTGGGCTGGGGCGCGCATCCATGATAGTCGACGGCGCGAGTATGCATCCATGGTGGCCGGCGGCGCGGGCAATAGATCCATGGTGGCCAGCGATGCGGGCATGCATCCAAGGAGGGATTCAGATCTCGCGGGAGACCGGCAGCAAGGCAGGGGTGCGACCACGGTGGATCTCCGCCGATGCGCGTGCTCAAGCCATCACCGGCGTGCCCAAGCTCAAGATTTTTAATTGCTTATTACGTTAATTTCCTATTAGCTAGGTGGGACCCCTACGTGATCTAATTAACCTAGATTAATTTCCTATTAGCTTAACACACTGTCCCAATCAACCTCTAACAGGTGGGCCACCCCTCTAAGTAATTTGTTAAACTAGTTACAAAAAAATCAAAGCACCAAACATGTGCCCATGTGACTTTCAGGTCGGGTCCCACTTGTCATCCACTATGAGCTTGTCCCACATGTAGGTGATATATGGTGAGTTTTTTCCCAACGGTAGGCCCCACATGTCAGTGGCAATGCACATAGGGGCAACTATGTCCAGAAAATGTCTAGATGACGGTCAAACCTGTTTGACCAGACGAAAACGGCGCAGAGGGGTATTTTCATAACGCCATCTAACGGAAGAGGGGTATAGTTGAGCATTGTTTTTATTTAGGGATAAAGATGAGGTCGGGCCAAAGTTAGGGGAAAATGGAATTGGCCCTTTTAGAAAAAAAATATATAATGTAAAAAATGTTCGCGTGATTTTTGAAATAGGTTTCCTAACATTCAGAAAAATGTTGATGACATTTAAAAAATATTCAATTGTCATAACTAAAAACCATTTGAAAAAATGGCCGCTTAAGTTTTAAATATATTTTGTGCCATTCAAAAATGTTCAACGTGTATTTGAAAAATATTTAAGATTTATTCGAAAAAACTGCTCAAACATGTATTTAAAAAATGTTCATAATACATTTGGAAAATGTACAACATGTACAAAAAATGTGAAAGGTGTATTAAAAAGTCGGCATGTATTTGTAAAAAGGAAAAGGACAAAAAGAAAGGAAACCCCCAGAACCCAAAGAAAACCAATGCAAAAAAACATTGAAACAAAAGAAGAGAAAAATCACACAAAATTTTCTTAAACTGATACGATCCGTTCCATAGGAGTTTGACCACTCCAGGAAGCTACAGTATTGCGCAGGTCCGTTGGCCTCACACCAGAGGCGAGACAAGCTACCATCTCGGTGCGGGCAAGATATAGGTCCTTGGCTCGCAGTCGGCGACACATTTGTGGGCTTGATGGACATGTCACGAAGTCTGCTCCTTCTGACCTTCTTAGGCTTAGCACTGTTCTCGAGAGCAAAATGCCCCCAAATAGGCCCTGGTCCGTAAACCGGTCTTGCAGAATCTGAGTGTTATACAATTTTTTTTTAGTAAATGCTTTTTTCTAAAAAAGAAAACTTCATTCAAATACTTCCACTCCCCCACCTAAAAAATAATCAAGATGGCATGCTGATGTACCACCTACGAAACTTCCTTTGCCTTTCGTCTCGGTAGGAATGTCGGTCAAAACCAAACAAAACCACATGTAATTTGAGTTTCTTTCTTTTTCCTAGAGAGTGTAGTTTGAGTTTAAGTTTTTTGACTGTCTCGATTTGATCCGAAGTTCTGAACATGACTTGGATCAGTATCGAAACAATTGCCCCACGCACCACACAAAACTCATAAATCTGAGCAACGATTTAGAAACCCATGATATTTCGTATCTTTTTGAAATGAAGGTATATGATTTGTCTCATCGATTAATTAAGAAGAAGAGAATTACCCAGTTAACTAACGGAAAACCGGGCAAAAACCAATATAGATAGACCACATGTGGACTACTCACGAAAACCCCGTGACTTCACATTCGACCCGAGAAACAGTTCAAACCTTAGCAAGAACACCTCAACTACAGACAACAGACATCACCAAGTCCATAGTGACAAGCCAAACCATGAGGACAATCTAAGAGACTGAGGACCATCCATTAGGCGGCCGCAGACGCTTTTCCAATGGCACCACTCTTTCTGACATTGCTCTTGAAAAACTTCTCCTTCACGATGTCAGCATGAGGGAAGGCATCCACCTTCTTGAATTTGCCCCTTTTTCTGTCCCCTATCAGGAGACCCGTATCCAGGGCTAGCTGACGAGCAAGTTGCATAGCTCTTTAATGAAGAGTTCCTCATAGTTAGGTGCCAACCATAGTGACCAGATTCATAAGACAAGGCACCGAACCCCGATCTAGATCGACCGATCCAGATTGGGGTTCGAAATAGTTGCGTTCGTTTACAATTCGGTGTTTGATTTGTTGAAGAGAAGGAACTACGCGGTTACAGTTGGGCTGGGCGCAACAACGCTGGAGGATAGAGAGAGGAAAAGGACGTCGACCTGGACGAGAAGGAAATGAAGGTACTGTCCTATGACGAGGCGGTGAGTTGAGAACCAGAGAGGAAGAGGACGCTCGCCTACACAATGCGAGTGTGACGCCCCCGACTCAATCATGCACTAATCATACACGCAAATGCACACGATCAAGCCTAATGACTCACTTTAAGGAATCACAACACAACTCTAAAATATAAATAAAGGCATACAAGCATTATATTACAAGCCAGGGCCTTGAGGGCTCGAATACATAAGCTTGATGTCAACAAGCATCAGCGGAAGCGTCAGATATCTGAGTACAGATATAAAAGTAAAACAGATAAACCTTTAGAAAGGCGGGGCAAAACAAAAGCTATGATCGAAAAGGCGCAGGCCTCCTGCCTGGGACCCTCCGATCCTACTCCTGGTCGTCGGCAAGCTCGTAGTAGTAACCACCCTCGGGGTGGTAGTAGTAGTCGTCGGCGGGGGCAGCTGTCTCCTAGGCTCCGTCATCTGGTTGCATCAAACGGATATGGGGAAAAAGAGAAAGCAAAGCAACTATGAGTACTCATCCGAAGTACTCAGCAAGCAAGGATCTACACTACATATGCAACATTATCAAAGGAAGGCTGTATATGTGGACTGGGCTGCAGAAATGCCAGAATAGAGGGAAGGCCTAGTCCTATCGAAGACTAGCATCTTCACGAAGCCACCATCTTGCAGCAATTAGAAGAGTACAAAAAAGCATTTTATTAAGCAAGCATGTTGAGGCAAAGCCTAGAGATCCTTCCTCGACTCCCTGCGAGAAAGCGATCCCGGAGCTTCAATTAATTAAACAAGTATCTAGTTCAAGTATTAGATCGGGATACCAAACTGAGCGTCCTATTACCGTGGACACGGCTATTCGAATAGATCACTTCCCTGCAGGGGTGCACTACTGTTACCCAACACGCTCGAACACCTCTGGCCGGACACACTTGCTGGGTAATGCCCGGCCTCGGGAGATCTGTAACACCCCCTGTATTAAGCTACAGAGATCACCGTTTTGATGAGGCCATGTCATCATGATTAATAGTGCATAATCATCATTAGCATCATATTGCATTTCAACTCCTAAGTCAAATTCAAATTTAAATGAAAGTGGGATATAAAAGTTGTCCAACATAGAAACTAAAATGTCAGATAAATAACAAATATTCCAGAGGCTATTCTAAAATTGAAACCAACATCATTGGAATTGGATAAGTGACTCGAACAACCTCAAACAGTGGATAAAGATAATATTTAATAACCATTTATTAAATCTGAAATAAATATGGAATTATGTTTTGTCCAAACTAATTTTAGGTGTTAAGGAATAATGCACTGGTATTTATGAAATAGGTCACCACTTTTTACAAAACCATTGGGGCCTAACATTTAACAGTGGAGAAAAGAGAATAAAGAAAAGGAAAAAAAAAGAAACAGAAAAGGATAAAGGAACCCCCCCCCCCGACTGGGCCTCGGCCCAGCAAGCCACCGGGCCGCCAGGGCGGCCCAGCCGGCGCATACATAGCCACCCCCCCCACGGCCGAACCCAGCCCCCTCCCGATCCACATTCCCCCCCCCGGTCGCCCCCCCCTCCTGGCTGGATCGGATCGGGGGATCCCCCCGATCCCGTCCGCCCCGTCGCCGACGCCGCTCGCCGCCGCCCGAAGCCCGCGCCTCCCGCCGGCCTGCACCTCATCTCCGTCGCCGTCGTCGCCGACGACCTCGTCCCCGACGTGCCCTCGCTCGGGCCCGAGCCCCGCGCGCTCGCCCCGACGCGCCCGACCGCGCCCCGTCTCCGCCTCGTCTCCGACGCCGTCGTGAACCGCCGTCGCCCTTGGACCTCGCCGCCTCGCCGGACTCCACCGACGCCGGCCTCCCCGTCGACCCGTCGTCTCCGGCCTCCACCCCGAGCCCCTCCTCGCGCTCGACGCCGACGCCCCGCCTCGACCCCGTCGCCGACCCCCCCTCCACGAGCTCGAGCCCGCTGCCCTGACCCTGCACCCGCGGTGAGGGCCACGCCCTCCCTCTCTCTCTGTCGCCGTTGTCGCCCCGCACTTGGCCCGCTCCAGCTGCGCGCACGCGCTCCGGCCCCTGCCTCGCCTCCGCGCGCCCGGCACCGCTCGCCGCCGCCCGTTGCCGCTCCGGCCACCACGCCGCCCCGCTCGCCTCCGGCTCCCCGCGGCCGCGCGATAACCTCGCCCGCGCCACGCCCGGCTCGCTCGCCGGCCGCGCGGTTCTGCTGCGCCGCCGCCCGCTCGCCCGTGCGCGCGCGCGCGTTGACCCCCCCCACCGCGCGGACGCGTCCGGCTCTGGACGGGCACAGCGCGGACGAGTCCGGCTGTGCCACTGTCCAGTGGGCCCCCCCAGAACGTTTTAATAAAAGAAAAAGAAAGAAATAAAAATAAATAATTAAAATAATTAATTGATTAATTAGTTAATTAATCCTGATTAGGTTAATCTAATTAACTAATTAGTGTTAATTAAACAGTAATTAGTAATTAACTTAATTAACTGCTGACGTCAGCATGATGTCATGCTGACGTCATCAATCACTGTTTTGGATAATGTTGAATTAAATAATTAATTAAAATTTCAGAAATTAATAAAAACTTTAGAAAATCATATCTTTTAAACCGTAACTCCGATGAAAATATTTTATACATGAAACTTGCTCAGAACGACGATACGGACCCGAATACATCCTCCGTATTCCCGTCAGATGCCCGCAGCTATGAGAACGTTGAACAATTAGACCGATTTCGATAAATGAATAGTGTCCAACCCTAATTAAATAAGTCCGAATAAATTCCTAAATTAACTAAATCGCTTAGTTAGGCTGTATATCACCCTGGCCCTGCGTTTAGACATGTCATGCATCCCTGTTGCATCATTGCCGTGTGTTTACTGTTTCTTCCCCCTCTTCTCTTCGGTAGACTACGAGACCGACGCAGCTGCTGGTGCCCCGACCGACTACGTTGTTGACGACCCCTACTTGCCAGAGCAACCAGGCAAGCCCCCCCCTTGATCACCAGATATCACCTATTCTTCTCTATACTGCTTGCATTAGAGTAGTGTAGCCTGTTACTGCTTTCGGTTAATCCTATTCTGCTGCATAGCCTGTCATTGTTGCTACTGTTGTTGATACCTTACCTGCAATCCTAAATGCCTAGTGTAGGATGCTAGTTTGTCATCAGTGGCCCTACATTCTCGTTTGTCTGCTATGCTACATTATTGGGCCGTGCTCGCCTCGGGTGGCGATTGCGGATATGTATACTACTTATCACATGTGACATCAGATGGATACTAAAGTCGGGTCGGCTCGAGGAGCACCCGCAGGTGATTCATGAATGGGGGCTGAAAGGATTGGCCTCCTCGACGGCCCTCTAAGTGACTCTTTGTTGTGGAGCGGCAGGGCAGGTTGTGACCACCTAGGAGAAAGGTGGGCCTGGCCCTGGTCGTCGTCCGCGGTGATCTCATAATAACACGTTTAACGAGATTGGATATTTGATCTGAGTCTGGCCACTGGCCTATACGCACTAACCAACTACGCGGGAGTAGTTATGGGTATCCCGGCGTCGTGGTATCAGCTGAAGCCTTTTTGATGTCAGCGACTGAGCGGCGCGCGCCGTGTTGGACCGCGATAACGTAACCGCCGTGATCGTGTGGGTTGCTAGGTCTGCTCGCGGCCGCGTACGCAACGTGCAGGAGCGCACTGGGCGATGGGCCCAGACCCCAGAGTGCCTAGGATTAGTCCGGCGTGCTGACCTCTCTGTTGAGCCTAGGTGGGGCTGCGACGTGTGGATCTTCCGAGGCCGGGCATGACCCAGGAAAGTGTGTCCGGCCAAAGGGGATCGAGCGTGTTGGGGAATATGTGGTGCACCCCTGCAGGGAAGTTTATCTATTCGAATAGCCGTGTCCCTCGGTAAAAGGACGACCCGGAGTTGTATTCCGACCTCATGACAACTAGAAATGGATACTTAATAAAACACACCCTTACAAGTGACAGATATAACCCGGTGGTCGCTCTCTCGCATGGTGGCGACGAGAGGATCGACGGGTAGGATTATGCTATACGTTGTTGCTTGGTTACTTCCAACTACTCTCTTCTATTGCTTCAAGATGGAGGCTGCCAGAAGCGTAGTCTTCGACAGGACTAGCTATCCCCCTCTTATTCTGGCATTCTGCAGTTCAGTCCACCGATATTGCCTCTTTACACATATACCATGCATATGTAGTATAGATCCTTGCTTGCGAGTACTTTGGATGAGTACTCACGGTTGCTTTCCCCCTCCTTTTCCCCCTTTCCCTTCTTGCTGGTTGTCGCAACCAGATGTTGGAGCCCAGGAGCCAGACGCCACCTTCGACGACTACTACCACCAGGGCGGAGCCTACTACTACGTCCAGGACGCCGACGACCAGGAGTAGTTAGGAGGATCCCAGGCAGGAGGCCCTGCGCCTGTTCGATCTGTTGTATCCCTGTTTGTGCTAGCCATCTTATGGCACCTTGTTTAACCTATGTCTGTACTTAGATATTGTTGCTTCCGCTGACTCGTCTATGATCGAGCATTTGTATTCGAGCCCTCGTGGCCCCTGGCTTGTATTATGATGCTTGTATGACTTACTTATGTTTTAGAGTTGTGTTGTGATATCTTCCCGTGAGTCCCTGATCTTGATCGTACACGTTTGCGTGCATGATTAGTGTACGATCGAGCCGGGGGCGCCACAACGCATGAATCGTGATTTATTAGAATACTCTATGTGCTTCACTTATATCTTTTGAGCTAGGCAATTTTGCTCTAGTGCTTCACTTATATCTTTTTAGAGCACGGCGGTGGCTTTATTTTATAGAAATTGTTGAACTCTCATGCTTCACTTATATTATTTTGAGAGTATTTAAACAGCATGGTAATTTTCTTTGGTTATAAATTTAGTCCTAATATGATAGGCATCCAAGAGGGATATAATAAAAACTTTCATATAAAGTGCATTGAATACTATGAGAAGTTTGATTCTTTATGATTGTTTTGAGATATAAAGATGGTGATATTAGATTCATGCTAGTGAGTAATTGTGGATTTGAGAAATACTTGTGTTAAGGTTTGTGAGTCCCGTAGCATGCACGTATGGTGAACCGATATGTGATGAAGTCGGAGCATGCTTTATTTATTGATTGTCTTCCTTATGAGTGGCGGTCGGGGACGAGCGATGGTCTTTTCCTACCAATCTATCCCCCTAGGAGCATGCGCGTAGTACTTCATTTCGATAACTAATAGACTTTTGCAATAAGTATGTGAGTTCTTTATGACTAATGTTGAGTCCATGGATTATACGCACTCTCACCCTTCCACCATTGCTAGCCTCTCTTGTGCCGCGTAACTTTCGCCGGTACCATACACCCACCATATACTTTCCTCAAAACAGCCACCATACCTACCTATTATGGCATTTCCATAGCCATTCCGAGATATATTGCCATGCAACTTTCCACCGTTCCATTTATTATGATACGTTCCATCATTGTCATATTGCTTTGCATGATCATGTAGTTGACATCGTATTTGTGGCAAAGCCACCGTTCATAATTCTTTCATACATGTTACTCTTGATTCATTGCACATCCCAGTACACCGCCGGAGGCATTCATATAGAGTCATATTTTGTACTAAGTATTGAGTTGTAATTCTTGAGTTGTAAGTAAATAAAAGTGTGATGATCTTCATTATTAGAGCATTGTCCCAAGTGAGGAAAGGATGATGGAGACTATGATTCCCCCACAAGTCGGGATGAGACTCCGGACAAAAAAAAAAAAAAGAGGCCAAAAAAATGAGAAGGCCCAAAAAAATGAGAGAAAAGAGAGAAGGGACAATGTTACTATCCTTTTACCACACTTGTGCTTCAAAGTAGCACCATGATATTCATGATAGAGAGTCTCCTATATTGTCACTTTCATATACTAGTGGGAATTTTTCATTATAGAACTTGGCTTGTATATTCCAATGATGGGCTTCCTCAAATTGCCCTAGGTCTTCGTGAGCAAGCGAGTTGGATGCACACCCACTTAGTTTTCTTTTGAGCTTTCATAAACTTATAGCTCTAGTGCATCCGTTGCATGGCAATCCCTACTCACTCACATCGATATCTATTGATGGGCATCTTCATAGCCCGTTGATATGCCTAGTTGATGTGAGACTATCTCCTTCTTTTTGTCTTCTCCACAACCACCATATTCTATTCCACCTATAGTGCTATGTCCATGGCTCACGCTCATGTATTGCGTGAAAGTTGAAAAGGTTTGAGAACATCAAAAGTATGAAACAATTGCTTGGCTTGTCATCGGGGTTGTGCATGATTTGAATATTTTGTGTGATGAAGATGGAGCATAGCCAGACTATATGATTTTGTAGGGATAACTTTCTTTGGCCATGTTATTTTGAGAAGACATGATTGCTTTATTAGTATGCTTGAAGTATTATTGTTTTTATGCCAATATTAAACTTTTGTTTTGAATCTTATGGATCTGAACATTCATGCCACAATAAAGAAAATTACATTGATAAATATGTTGGGTAGCATTCCACATCAAAAATTCTGTTTTTATCATTTACCTACTCGAGGACGAGCAGGAATTAAGCTTGGGGATGCTTGATACGTCTCCAATGTATCTATAATTTTTGATTGTTCCATGCTATTATATTATCTATTTTGGATGTTTTATATGCATTAATATGCTATTTTATATTATTTTTGGGATTAACCTATTAACCTAGAGCCCAGTGCCAGTTTCTGTTTTTTCCTTGTTTTTTTAGTTTTGTGGAGAGGAATACCAAATGGAGTCCAAACGGAATAAAACCTTCGCGATGATTTTTCTTGGACCAGAAGACAACCAAGAGACTTGGAGATGAAGTCGGAGGACCCACGAGGCGGCCACAAGGACGGAGGGCGCGCCTAGGGGGGTAGGGCGCTCCCCCAACCTTGTGGGCCCCCGTGACCTTCCTGACATAATTCTTTCACCTATATATTCCCAAATATTCCCAAACCACCAGAGGCATCCACGAAAACACTTTTGCACCACTGCAACCTTCTGTACCCGTGAGATCCCATCTAGGGACCTTTTCCGGCACCCTGCCGGAGGGGGATTCGATCACGGAGGGCTTCTACATCAACCCTATTGCACTTCCGATGAAGCGTGAGTAGTTTACCACAGACCTATGGGTCCATAGCTAGTAGCTAGATGGCTTCTTCGCTCTCTTTGATTCTCAATACCATGTTCTCCTCGATGTTCTTGGAGATCTATTTGATGTAATACTTTTTTGCGGTGTGTTTGCCGATATCCGATGAATTGTGGATTTATGATCAGCTTATCTATGAATATTATTTGAATCTTCTCTTAATTCTTTTATGCATGATTTGATATCTTTGTAATTCTCTTCGAACTATCAGTTTGGTTTGGCCAACTAGATTGGTTTTTCTTGCAATGGGAGAAGTGCTTAGCTTTGGGTTCAATCTTGTGGTGTCCTTTCCCAGTGACAGTAGGGGAAGCAAGGCACATATTGTATTGTTGCCATCGAGGATAAAAAGATGGGGTTTTCATCATATTGCTTGAGTTAATTCCTCTACATCATGTCATCTTACTTAATGCGTTAGTCCATTCTTTATGAACTTAATACTCTAGATGCATGCTGGATAGTGCTCGATGTGTGGAGTAATAGTAGTAGATGCAGAATCATTTCGGTCTACTTGACACGGACGTGATGCCTATATTCATGATCATTGCCTTAGATATCGTCATAAGTTTGCGCTTTTCTATCAATTGCTCGGCAGTAATTTGTTCACCCACCGTATTATTTGCTATCTTGAGAGAAGCCTCTAGTGAAACCTATGGCCCCCGGGTCTATTTTCCATCATATAAGTTTCCGATCTACTATTTTCCATCATATAAGTATCTATTTTCCATCATATTAGTTTCCGATCTACTATTTTGCAATCTTTTACTTTCCGATCTATAAACCAAAAATACCAAAAATATTTACTTTATCGTTTATCTATCTCTATCAGATCTCACTTTTGGAAATAACCGTGAAGGGATTGACAACCCCTTTATCGCGTTGGGTGCAAGTTGTTTGATTGTTTGTGCAGGTATTCGGTGATTTGTGCATTATCTCCTACTGGATTGATACCTTGGTTCTGAAACTGAGGGAAATACTTATCTCTACTTTGCTGCATCACCCTTTTCTCTTCAAGGGAAAAACCAATGCAAGCTCAAGAAGTAGCATATTCCAACTCCGAGATGCTTGCACCAGTCCATAGATGGATCGCTGGAGTTTGCACACTTTGGTAGCACCTTTAGGATCGACAAAACCTTCTGGTTGCATCATATACAACTCTTCTTTAAGAAATCCATTAAGGAATGCAGTTTTGACATCTATTTGCCACATTTCATAATTATAAAATGCGGCAATTGCTAAAATGATTCGGACTGACTTAAGCATCGCTACTGGTGAGAAGGTCTCATCATAGTCAACCCCTTGAACTTGTCGAAAACCTTTTGCGACATGTCGAGCTTTGTAGATGGTGATATTACCATCAGCGTCTGTCTTCTTCTTGAAGATCCATTTATTCTCAATGGCTTGCCGATCATCGGGCAAGTCCACCAAAGTTCACACTTTGTTCTCATACATGGATCCTATCTCAGATTTCATGGCCTCAAGCCATCTGTCGGAATCTGGGCTCATCATAGCTTCTTCATAGTTCGTAGGTTCGCCTTGGTCTAGTAACATGACTTCCAGGACAGGATTACCGTACCACTCTGGTGCGGATCGTGCTCTGGTCGACCTACGAGGTTCAGTAGCAACTTGATCTGAAGTTTCATGATCATTATCATTTGCTTCCTCTCTAGTTGGTGTAGGCATCACGGGAACAGATTTCCCTGATGTGCTACTTTCCAATTCGAGAGAAGGTACAATTACCTCATCAAGTTCTACTTTCCTCCCACTCACTTCTTTTGAGAGAAACTCCTTCTCTAGAATGGACCTATTCTTAGCAACAAAGATTTTGCCTTCGGATCTGTTGTAGAAGGTGTACCCAATTGTTTCCTTAGGGTATCCTATGAAGACGCACTTCTCCGATTTAGGTTTGAGCTTATCAGGCTAAAGCCTTTTGACATAAGCGTCGCATCCCAAACTTTAAGAAACGACAGCTTAGGTTTCTTGCCAAACCACAGTTCATACGGTGTCATCTCAACGGATTTAGACGGTGCCCTATTTAACGTGAATGCAGCTGTCTCTAATGCATAACCCCAAAACGATAGTCGTAAATCGGTAAGAGATATCATAGAACGCACCATATCTAATAAAGTACGGTTATGACGTTCGGACACACCATTACGCTGTGCTGTTCCAGGTGGCGTGAGTTGTGAAACAATTCCACATTGTTTTAAATGAAGGCCAAACTCGTAACTCAAATATTCACCTCCGTGATCGGATCGTAGAAAATTTATTTTGTTGTTACGATGATTCTCAACTTCACTCTGAAATTCTTTGAACTTTTCAAATGTTTCAGACTTGTGTTTCATCAAGTCGATATACCTACATCTACTGAAATCATCAGTGAAGGTGAGAAAATAACGATACCCGCCGCGTGCTTCAACACTCATCAGACCGCATACATCGGTATGTATTATTTCCAATAAGTCATTAGCTCGCTCCATTGTTCTGGTGAACGGAGTTTTAGTCACCTTGCCCATGAGGCATGGTTCGCAAGTATCAAATGATTCATAATCAAGTGACTCCAAAAGTCCATCTGCATGGAGTTTCTTCATGCGCTTTACACCAATATGACCTAAACGGCAGTGCCACAAGTATGTTGCACTATCATTATCAATTTTGCATCTTTTGGCATCAATATTATGAATATGTGTATCACTACGATCGAGATTCAATAAACCATTTATACTGGGTGTATGACCATAGAAGGTTTTATTCATGTAAACAGAATAACAATTATTCTCTGACTTAAATGAATAACCGTATTGCAATAAACATGATCTAATCATATTCATGCTCAACGCAAACACCGAATAACATTTATTTAGGTTCAACACTAATCCCGAAGGTAGAGGGAGTGTGCGATGGTGATCGTATCAACTTTGGAATTACTTCCAACACACATCGTCACCTCGCCCTTAACTAGTCTCTGTTTATTCTGCAACTCCTGCTTCGAGTTACTAATCTTAGCAACTGAACCGGTATCAAATACCCACGGGTTACTATGAACACTAGTAAGGTACACATCAATAACATGTATATCAAATATACCTTTTGTTCACTTTGCCATCCTTCTTATCCGCCAAGTATTTGGGGCAATTCCAGTTCCAGTGACCATTCCTTTTGCAGTACAAGCACTCAGTTTGAGGCTTGGGTCCAGCTTTGGGCTTCTTCTCGGGAGTGGCAACTTGTTTGCCATTCTTCTTGAAGTTCCCTTTCTTTCCCTTGCCCTTTTTCTTGAAACTAGTGGTCTTGTTAACCATCAAAATTTGATGCTCTTTCTTGATTTCTACCTTCACCGATTTCAGCATCGCGAAGAGCTCGGGAATCATTTTTGTCATCCCTTGCATATTATAGTTTATCACGAAGTTCTAGTAGCTTGGTGATAGTGACTAGAGAACTCTGTCAATCACTATCTTATCTGGAAGATTAACTCCCACTTGATTCAAGTGATTGTAGTACCCAGACATTCTGAGCACATGCTCACAACCTCAGCTATTCTCCTCCATCTTGTAGGCAAAGTACTTGTCAGAGGTCTCATACGTCTCGACACGGGCATGAGTTTGAAATACCAATTTTAGCTCTTGGAACATCTCATATGCTCCGAGGCATTCAAAACGTTTTTGAAGTCCCGGTTCTAAGCCGTAAAGCATGGTGCACTAAACAATTAAGTAGTCATCATACCGAGCTTGCCAGACGTTCATAACGTTTGCATCTGCTCCTGCAATAGGTCTGTCACCTAGCGGTGCATTAAGGACATAATTCTTCTGTACAACAATGAGGATAATTCTGAGATCACAGACCCAGTCCGCATTATTGCTACTATCATCTTTCAACTTAGTTTTCTCTAGGAACATATCAAAAATAGGGGAGCTATATCACGAGCTATTGATCTACAACATAGATATGCAAATACTATCAGGACTAAGTTCATGATAAATTAAGTTCAATTAATCAAATTACTTAAGAACTCTCACTTAAATAGACATCCCTCAAGTCATCTAAGTGATACGTGATCCAAATCAACTAACCCATGTCCGATCATCACGTGAGATGGGGTAGTCATCAATGGTGAACATCTCTATGTTGGTCATATCTACTATATGATTCACGTTCGATCTTTCGATCTCCAGTGTTTCGAGGCCATGTCTGTATATGCTAGGCTCGTCAAGTTTAACCCAAGTATTCTGCATGTGCAAAACTGTCTTACACCCGTTGTATGTGAACGTAGAGTCTATCACACCCAATCATCACGTGGTGTTTCAACACGACGAACTGTAGCAACGGTGCATACTCAGGGAGAACACTTTTACCTTGAAATTTAGTGAAGCGATCATCTTATAATGCTACCGCCGTACTAAGCAAAATTAGATCCATAAAAGATAAACATCACATGCAATCAAAATATGTGACATAATATGGCCATCATCATCTCGTGCTTTTGATCTCCATCTCCAAAGCATTGTCATGATTTCCATCGTCACCAGCTCGACACCTTGATCTCCATCGTTACGTCGTGGTCGTCTCGCCAACTATTGCTTCTACAACTATTGCTAACTCATAGCGATAAAGTAAAGCAATTACATGGCATTTGCATTTCATACAATAAAGAGACAACCATAAGGCTCCTACCGGTTGCCTGATATCTTACAAAACATGATCATCTCATACAATAATGTGTATCACATCATGTCTTGACCATATCACATCACAACATACCCTGCAAAAACAAGTTAGACGTCCTCTACTTTGTTGTTGCAAGTTTTACGTGGCTGCTATGGGTTTCTAGCAAGAACCGTTCTTACCTACGCAAAACCACAATGGTGATTCATCAAGTTTGCTGTTTTAACCTTCTTCAAGGACCGGCTGCAGTCAAATTCGATTCAACTAAAGTAGGAGAAACAGACACCCGCCAGCCACCTTTATGCAAAACTAGTTGCATGTCAGTCGGTGGAACTGGTCTCATGTACGTGGACATGTAAGGTTGGTCCGGGCCGCTTCATCCCACAATATCGCCGAATCAAAATAAGACGTTGGTGGTAAGTAGTATGACTATCACCGCCCACAACTCTTTGTGTACTACTCGTGCAAATCATCTACGCATAGACCTGGCTCATGATGCCACTGTTGGGGAACGTTGCATGGAAAACAAAAAATTTCTACGCACACGCAAGATCTATCCATGGAGATGCATAGCTACAAGAGGGGGAGTGTGTCTACGTACCCTCGTAGACCGTAAGCAGAAGCGTTAGAACAACGCGGTTGATGTCGTCGAACAACTTCACGATCCAACCAACCGAGCACCGAACGTACGACACCTCCGTGTGCAGCACATGTTCAGCTCGGTGACATCCTCAACTTCTTGATCCAGCAAGATGGCGAGGTAGTGGATGAGTTCCAGCAGCACGACGGCGTGGTGACGGTGATGGTGATGCTATCTCTGTAGGGCTTCGCCCAAGCACAACGAAAATAAGACCGAGGGACGGAACTGTGGAGGGGGGCGCCGCACACGGCTAAGACAATGTTGTGTCCTCTTTGGGGCACCCCCTCTCCTCTATTTATATATGTGTAGGGGCTTGGAGTAGAAGGAATAGTGCCACGTGAACAGTAACCATGAATAGTACACACGTGGACTTGGACTCCAAAGTCCAACCCAATTCCTACTAGGACTCTCCGTTTTCCCTTCCCTAGCTGTGTGGGCTTTTGAGGACTTGGTGCGCCTGGCCCAATAAGGCCAGGGCGCCTCCCCTTAGCCCATGCCAGCCCTTGGGATGTGGTGGACCCACTTGTGGACTTCCGGACCCCTACCTTCTGGAAGCTTCCCGGTACAATACCGAAAAAAAACTACACCTTTTTCCGGAACCCAAAATATGACTTCCCATATATAAATCTTTACCTCCCGACCATTCCGAGACTCCTCGTGACGTCCAGGATCTCATCCAGGACTCTGAACAACATTCGGTTACCAATTCACATAACTCATATAACGCTATATCGTCAACGAACGTTAAGCGTGCGGACCCTACGGGTTCGAGAACTATGTAGACATGACCGAGACACCTCTCCGGTCAATAACCAATAGCGGAACCTGGATGCCCATATTGGCACCTACATATTCTACGAAGATCTTTATCGGTCGAACCGTTATGACAACATACGTAATTCCCCTTGTCCATCGGTATGTTACTTGCCCGAGATTTGATCGTCGGTATCTTCATACCTAGTTCAATCTCGTTACCGGCAAGTCTCTTTACTCGTTCCGTAATACATCATCTCGTAACTAACTCCTTAGTCATTTGCTTGCAAGCTTTATGATGTGTATTACCGAGAGGGCCCAGAGATACCTCTCCGATACTCGGAGTGACAAATCCTAATCTTGATCTATGCCAACTCAACAAACACCTTCGGAGATACATGTAGAGCATCTTTATAATCACCCAGTTACGTTGTGACATTTGATAGCACACAAGGTATTCCTCCGGTATCCGGGAGTTGCATAATCTCATAGTCGGAGGAATATGTATTTGACATGAAGAAAGCAATAGCAATAAACTGAACGATCATTATGCTAAGCTAATGGATGGGTCTTGTCCATCACATCATTCTCCTAATGATGTGATCCCATTATCAAATGACAACACATGTCCATGGTTAGGAAACCTTAACCATCTTTGATCAACAAGCTAGTCTAGTAGGGGCTTCCTAGGGACACGGTATTTGTTTATGTATTCACACATGTATTTAAGTTTCCGATCAATACAATTCTAGCATGAATAATAAACCTTTATCATGAATAAGGAAATATAAAATAACAACTTTATTATTGCCTCTAGGGCATATTTCCATCAGTCTCCCACTTGCACTAGAGTCAATAATCTAGTTCACATCACCATGTGATTTAACACCCATAGTTCACATCGCCATGTGACCAACACCCAAAGAATTTACTAGAGTCAATAATCTAGTTCACATCACCATGTGATTAACACCCAAAGAGTACTAAGGTGTGATCATGTTTTGCTTGTGAGATAGGTTTAGTCAACGGGTCTGTCACATTCAGATCCGTATGTATTTTGCAAATTTCTATGTCTACAATTCTCTGCATGGAGCTACTCTAGCTAATTACTCCCACTTTCAATATGTATCCAGATCGAGACTCAGAGTCATCCGGATCGGTGTTAAAGCTTGCATCGATGTAACTCTTTACGACGAACTCTTTATCACCTCCATAACCGAGAAACATTTCCTTAGACCTCTTTAGGTACCTAAGGATAATTTTGACCGCTGTCCAGTGATCTACTCCTGGATCACTATTGTACCCCCTTGCCAAACTCATGGCAAGGCACACAATAGGTCTGGTACATAGCAAGGCATACTTTATAGAACCTATGACTGAGGCATAGGGAATGACTTTCATTCTCTCTCTATATTCTGCCGTGGTCGGGTTTTGAGTCTTACTAAACTTCACACCTTGTAACATGATAACCCACAAGTATAGGGGATCAGTTGTAGCCTTTCTCGATAAATAAGAGTGTCGAAACCAACAAGGAGCTAAAGGTAGGATTTGTATTCCCTTCAAGTTCTATCGACCACCGATACAACTCTACGCGCACTTAACGTTCGCTTTACCTAGAACAAGTATGAAACTAGAAGTACTTTGTAGGTGTGATAGGATAGGTTTGCAAGATAATAAAGAGCACGTAAATAAAAACTAGGGGCTGTTTAGATAAAGAAGTAACTAAGTTAGTTTTAGTAGAGAGCTTTTTGTCACAAGAAAGTTATTTGTCCCTAGGCAATCGATAACTAGACCGGTAATCATTATTGCAATTTCATATGAGGGAGAGGCATAAGCTAACATACTTTCTCTTCTTGGATCATATGCACTTATGATTGGAACTCTAGCAAGCATCCGCAACTACTAAAGATCATTAAGGTAAAACCCAACCATAGCATTATAAGGTATCAAGTCCTCTTTACTCCCATACGCAAACAACCTACTTACTCGGGTCTGTGCTTCTGTCACTCACGCCACCCACCATAAGAAAATCATGAACATATTGCAAACCCTATAGCGGGGATCCCTCATGCTTGCGTGACACGGAGAGCACCATAGGACATCACCAATAATAAAACATGCAACTCAAACCAATCACGATCATCAATGAACCCATAGGACAAAACGGATCTACTCAAACATCATAGGATAGCCATACATCATTGGGAAATAATATATAGCATTGAGCACCATGTTTAAGTAGAGATTACAGCGGGGAGAAGAGGTGTTACACCGCTGCATAGAGGGGGAGAGAGTTGGTGATGACGGCGGCGAAGTTGTTGGTGTAGATCGCCATCATGATGATGGCCCCGGCGGCGTTCTGGTGCCACCGGGAGAGAGGGGGAGAGAGCCCCCCCTCCTTCTTCTTCCTTGACCTTCCCCCTAGATGGGATAAGGGTTTCCCCTCTGGTCCATGGCCTCCATGGCGGTGGAGGGGCGACAGCCCCTCCGATATTGGATCTCTCTCTCTCTGTTTCCTTCTGTTTCTGCGCTCCCAGATTCTGGCCTTTCACCGTTTCTTAAATTCCCGGAGATCCGTAACTCCGATTGGGCTGAAATTTTAACACGATTATATCCGGATATTATCTTTCTTGCGGCCGAAGAAGGGCACCAACCACCTTATGGGGTGGCCACAAGGGTCCAGGGCGCACCCTACCCCCCGTCCTTGTGGCCCCCTCGGGCATCGTCTCGCGTTGATTCTTTTTCCCAAAAATCACATATATTCTAAAAAAATCTTCGTAAGTTTTTACCCCGTTTGGACTCCGTTTGATATGGATTTTCTGCGAAACAAAAAACATGCAACAAACAGGAACTGGCACTGGGCACTGGATCAATATGTTAGTCCCAAAAATATTATAAAAAGTTGCCAAAAGTATGTAAAAGTTGTAGAATATTGGCATGGAACAATCAAAAATTATAGATACGACGGAGACGTATCAACATCCCCAAGCTTAATTCCTGCTCTTCCTCGAGTAGGTAAATGATAAAAAAGATAATTTTTGATGTGGAATGCTACCTAGCATAATCTTGATCACATAATCTAATCATGGCATGAATATTAAGACACGAGTGATTCAAAGCAATAGTCTATCATTTGACATTAAGACAATAATACTTCAAGCATACTAATAAAGCAATAATGTCTTTTCAAAATAACATGGCCAACGAAAGTTATCCCTACAAAATCATATAGTCTGGCTATGCTCCATCTTCACCACACAAAGTATTTCATCATGCACAACCCCGATGACAAGCCAAGCAATTGTTTCATACTTTTAATGTTCTCAAGCCTTTTCAACTTTCACGCAATACATGAGCATGAGCCATGGATATAGCACTATAGGTGGAATAGAATATGATGGTGGAGGTTGTGTGGAGAAGACAAAAAGGAAGAAAGTTTCACATCGACGCGGCTAATCAACAGGCTATGGAGATGCCCATCAATTGATGTCAATGCGAGGAGTAGGGATTGCCATGCAACGGATGCGCTAGAACTATAAGTGTATGAAAGCTCACAAATGAAACTAAGTGGGTGTGCATCCAACTTGCTTGCTCATGAAGACCTCGGGCATTTGAGGAAGCCCATCATCGGAATATACAAGTCAAGTTCTATAATGAAAAATTCCCACTAGTATATGAAAGTGACAACATAGGAGACTCTCTTATATGAAGAACATGGTGCTACTCTGAAGCACAAGTGAGGTAAAAGGATAGTAGCATTGCACCTTCTCTCTTTTTCTCTCACTTTTTTTTTCTTTTTTTAGGCTCTCTCTTTTTTTTGGCCTTTTTTATTTTTATTTTATTTTTCGTCCGGAGTCTCATCCCGACTTGTGGGGGAATCATAGTCTCCATCATCCTTTCCTCACTGGGACAATGCTCTAATAATGATGATCATCACACTTTTATTTACTTACAACTCAATATTACAACTCGATACTAGAACAAAGATATGACTCTATATGAATGCCTCCGGCTGTGTACCGGGATGTGCAATGATCTAGCATAGCAATGACATAAAAAAACGGACAAGCCATGCAAACATCATGCTAGCTATCTTACGATCATGCAAAGCAATATGACAATGAATGCTCAAGTCATGTATATGATGGTGATGGAAGTTGCATGGCAATATATCTCGGAATGGCTATGGAAATGCCATGATAGGTAGGTATGGTGGCTGTTTTGAGGGAGATATAAGGAGGCTTATGTGTGATAGAGCGTATCGTATCACGGGGTTTGGATGCACCGGCGAAGTTTGCACCAACTCTCGAGGTGAGACAGGGCAATGCATGGTACCTAAGAGGCTAGCAATGATGGAAGGATGAGAGTGCGTATAATCCATGGACTCAGCATTAGTCATAAAGAACTCACATACTTATTGCAAAAGTCTATTAGCTATCGAAACAAAGTACTACGCGCATGCTCCTAGGGGGATAGATTGGTAGGAAAAGACCATCGCTCATCCCCGACCGCCACTCATAAGGAAGACAATCAAAAAATAAACCATGCTCCGGCTTCGTTACATAACGGTTCACCATACGTGCATGCTTCGGGAATCACAAACCTTAACACAAGTATTTCTACCAGTCCACAATTACTCACTAGCATGACTCTAATATCACCATATTTATATCTCAAAACTATTGCAAGGAATCAAACATATCATATTCAGTGATCTACAAGTTTTATGTAGGATTTAATGACTAACCATGTGAATGACCAATTCCTGATGACTCTCTAAATAGATATAAGTGAAGCATGAGAGTTTAATTCTTTCTACAAAAGATATGCCTACGCTCTAACAAATATAAGTGAAACAAAAGAGCATTCTACAAATGGAAGTTTTCTAGGTGTAGAGAAACAGGCAATCCAAACTTCAAATGATATAAGTGAAGCACATGAAGCATTCTATAAAGCCATACTCAAAAGATATAAGTGAAGTGCATGAAGCATTCTATAAATCAACCAAGGACTATTTCATACCAGCATGGTGCATTACTAAAAGAAAAATAAAAAGCACACGACGCTCCAAGATTTACGCATATCATGTGACGAATAAAAATATAGCTCCAAGTAAAATTACCGATGATCGTTAGAAGAAAGAGGGGATGCCTTCCGGGGCATCCCCAAGCTTAGTTGCTTGGGAGTCCTTGAATATTACCTTGGGGTGCCTCGGGCATCCCCAAGCTTAGGCTCTTGCCACTCCTTATTCCTTCATCCATCATGATCTCACCCAAAACTTGAAAACTTCAATCACACAAAACTTAACAAAACCCTCGTGAGATCCGTTAGTATAATAAAGCAAATCACCAATTTAAGTACTGTTGCAAACTCATTCATATTTTATTTTTGCATTGTAGCTACTGTATTATAACCTTTCCATGGCTTATACCACCGATACAATCGATAGTTTCATCAAAACTAGCAAAACAATGCATCAAAAACAGAATCTGTCTTAAACAGGACAGTCTGTAGCAATCTGAACATCTACCATACTTATGTAACTCCAAAAATTCTGAAAAATTAGGAAAAAATAAAAAATTTGTATATAAGTACTGTGCAAAAAGTTTCAGAAGCGTTTGACTTTCCAGTAAAAAATGTAAAATCACACACTACAGACAAAGTTTCCGTTTTTGCACCGCACAAACCAAACAAGCAATCTAATCATCCTAAAGGCAAATCTTGGCACATTATTTTTATAATACAATGGATTTATAAAAGGGGATAATTATTTTTGTTGAAAATTTTATGTAATTAATATTCACAAAGTTTCCATGGGCATGAACAAAGTTCAAGGCATGCTCCCACTTTAACAATGCTCGTCTCTCTCACTTTCACTTTTCTTTTTGAAAAAGCTTTAGGTTCCCCTCTTTATTTCTTTGTTTTTAAACTTTATAAAAGCACTCAACAGAAATAAATGACTCTCTAAAACTTCCGGGTTGTCTCCCTGGCAGCGCTTTCTTTAAAGCCATTAAGCTAGGCATATAGTGCTCAAGTAATGGATCCACCCGGATCCCAAGGTATAGCAAAGCCAATTTTAATTAACAATGATTTGTAATTTAGCAGTGAGTACGAAGTAACATATATCATGTAATGACGAAGTCTAACTCTCTTCCTATGCATCGGCATGTCATAAAAGAACAATTCATGCACACAAAGTAAAGGCCAATGCATAGTATAAACAGTTTGTTGCAATTTTATCGTATTGGAGACATAGAGAGGCGGAGATGTAGTTCCTCTCTCATAATAATTGCAAGTAGAAGAATCAAGAACATGCATATTATATTTATCAAAATCATCATGTGCAATAGTAGAACGCAACCCATCAATATAGTCCTTAATAAGTGCAATCTTCTCTGATATGGTATAGTTGGGAGAATTCAAAAAGATAATAGGACTATCATGCGTGGGTGCAATAGAAACAATTTCATTCTTAACAAAAGGAACTATAGCAAGTTCATCTCCACAAGCATAATTCATATTGGCATCATGGCCACAAGCATAGCAAGCATCAAGTTCATCAAAAAGGGATATTTCAAACGAACCAAAGGGATCATAGCAATTATCATAGCAATCATCCTTCGGTAAGCACGAAGGGAAATTAAACAATGTATGAGTTGAAGAGTTACTCTCATTAGAAGGTGGGCACGAGTGATCAATCCGCTCTTCCTCCTTTTGTTCTTTGCTCTCCTCGTTATCTTTTTCATCTAATGAGCTCACAGTTTCAACAATTTCTTCTTCCATAGATTCCTGCAAAATATTAGTCTCTTCTTGGACAGCGGAGACTTTCTCAATAAATGCATCAATATCGGCATTGTATTCATAATTCTCATAGCAATATTTAAGTATAGCAAAATTTTCAGGCCTATAAACATCATCATCAAAAGCTTCATACTTTTCAAACAAAGATTCAATTTCATAAGCACCCTTAAAAGCAACAAATTCTTCTATTTGTTACACATCATAGTAATCATATCTACCATTAGCATAAGAAGCCAAGGTTTTATTATTATTAAATTTACAAGAAAAGGGAAGGTGTGGAGCCTTCATCCTAGAGCAACAAGTATAATCATATCTCAAGCATAGTTCCCGAGCATACCAATGCAACATATGAATTTGATCCCATAACAGATTCCCTTTTTGAGTCAAATGATAATCCCTAAAGTATTCATGTTGATCCAACGTGTCTCCCATTATATAATTGAATGGGGTTTTCTCAGGATTATTAAAGTAGTGCATAATATCTTTCACATAATGAGCATCGAGGGTTTTAGGAGGTTCCCCATCTCCATGAGTAGCAAATACACCTAATTTTTTTGGTATTTCGTGTTCCATATCCATAACTAAAGATAGAGAACAACTTAGAACAGCAAATAAAATCTACTTAGTGATAAAGCAAAAAAGCATACACGAGAATATTCACCCCACACTATTGCTCCCCGGCAACGGCACCAGAAAAAGGTCTTGATAACCCACAAGTATAGGGGATCAGTTGTAGCCTTTCTCGATAAATAAGAGTGTCGAACCCAACGAGGAGCTAAAGGTAGGATTTGTATTCCCTTCAAGTTCTATCGACCACCGATACAGCTCTACGTGCACTTAACGTTCACTTTACCTAGAACAAGTATGAAACTAGACGTACTTTGTAGGTGTGATAGGATAGGTTTGCAAGATAATAAAGAGCACGTAAATAAAAACTAGGGGCTGTTTAGATAAAGAAGTAACTAAGTTAGTTTTAGTAGAGAGCTTTTTGTCACAAGAAAGTTATTTGTCCCTAGGCAATCGATAACTAGACCGGTAATCATTATTGCAATTTTATATGAGGGAGAGGCATAAGCTAACATACTTTCTCTTCTTGGATCATATGCACTTATGATTGGAACTCTAGCAAGCATCCGCAACTACTAAAGATAATTAAGGTAAAACCCAACCATAGCATTATAAGGTATCAAGTCCTCTTTACTCCCATACGCAAACAACCTACTTACTCGGGTCTGTGCTTCTGTCACTCACGCCACCCACCATAAGCAAATCATGAACATATTGCAAACCCTACAGCGTGGATCCCTCACGGGCATCGTCTCGCGTTGATTCTTTTTCGCAAAAATCACATATACTCCAAAAAAAATCTCCGTAAGTTTTTATCCCGTTTGGACTCCGTTTGATATGGATTTTCTGTGAAACAAAAAACATGCAACAAACAAGAACTGGCACTGGGCACTGGATCAATATGTTAGTCCCAAAAATAGTATAAAAAGTTGCCAAAAGTATGTAAAAGTTGTAGAATATTGGCATGGAACAATAAAAAATTATAGATACGACGGAGACGTATCATAACACAGGCAAGAACCCTTTCTTTGACTGATCCATTTTGAACTTCTTCAATACTTTATCAAGGTATGTGCTTTGTGAAAGTCCTATCAAGCGTCTTGATCTATCTCTATAGATCTTGATGCCCAATATATAAGCAGCTTCACCGAGGTCTTTCATTGAAAAATTCTTATTCAAGTATCCTTTTATGCTATCCAGAAATTCTATATCATTTCCGATCAACAATATGTCATCCACATATAATATCAGAAATGTTACAGAGCTCCCACTCACTTTCTTGTAAATACAGGCTTCAGCAAAAACCATATGCTTTGATCACCTCATCAAAGCATATATTCCAACTCCGAGATGCTTGCACCAGTCCATAGATGGATCGCTGGAGTTTGAACACTTTGTTAGCACCTTTAGGATCGACAAAACCTTCTGGTTGCATCATATACAACTCTTCTTTAAGAAACCCATTAAGGAATACAGTTTTGACATCTATTTGCCAGATTTCATAATTATAAAATGCGGCAATTGCTAACATGATTCAGACTGACTTAAACATCGCTACGGGTGAGAAGGTCTCATCGTAGTCAACCCCTTGAACTTGTCGAAAACCTTTTGCGACAAGTCGAGCTTTGTAGATGGTGATATTACCATCAGCGTCTGTCTTCTTCTTGAAGATCCATTTATTCTCAATGGTTTGCCGATCATCGGGCAAGTCCACCAAAGTTCACACTTTGTTCTCATACATGGATCCTATCTCAGATTTCATGGCCTCAAGCCATCTGTCGGAATCTGGGCTCATCATAGCTTCTTCATAGTTCGTAGGTTCGCCTTGGTCTAGTAACATGACTTCCAGGACAGGATTACCGTACCACTCTGGTGCGGATCGTGCTCTGGTTGACCTATGAGGTTCAGTAGCAACTTGATCTGAAGTTTCATGATCATTAGCATTTGCTTCCTCTCTACTTGGTGTAGGCATCACGGGAACGGATTTCCCTGATGTGCTACTTTCCAATTTGAGAGAAGGTACAATTACCTCATCAAGTTCTACTTTCCTCCCACTCACTTCTTTTGAGAGAAACTCCTTCTCTAGAAAGGACCCATTCTTAGCAACAAAGATTTTGCCTTCGGATCTGTGATAGAAGGTGTACCCAATTGTTTCCTTAGGGTATCCTATGAAGATGCACTTCTTCGATTTAGGTTCGAGCTTATCAGGCTGAAGCCTTTTGACATAAGTGTCGCATCCCCAAACTTTAAGAAATGACAGCTTAGGTTTCTTGCCAAACCACAGTTCATACGGTGTCGTCTCAACGGATTTAGACGGTGCCCTATTTAACGTGAATGCAGCTGTCTCTAATGCATAACCCCAAAACGATAGTGGTAAATCGGTAAGAGATATTATAGTTCATATGGTTAAAGATCTCTTGGCTGAAAATATTGATGGACATGTTATTTATTTCTGTGATGAAGCCACTAGAATTGCTAAACCTGATGAAAACGATAAACATAGACCTGTTGTTGGCATGCCTGTTGTCTCTGTTAAAATAGGAGATCACTGTTATCATGGCTTATGTGATTTGGGTGCTAGTGTGAGTGCAATCCCATTTACTTTATATCAAGAAATTATGAATGATATTGCACCTGCTGAGATAGAAGATATTGATGTTACTATTAAACTTGCGAATAGAGATACTATCACACCACTTGGGATTGTTAGAGATGTTGAAGTCTTGTGTGGGAAAATAAAATACCATACTGATTTTCTAGTTCTTGGTTCTCCACAAGATGACTTTTGTCCCATAATATTTGGTAGACCTTTCCTGAACACGGTTAATGCTAAGATAGATTGTGAGAAAGAAACTGTTAGTGTAAGTTTTGATGATGTGTCTCATGAGTTTAATTTCTCCAAATTCTGTAGACAACCCCGTGATAAAGAATTACCTAGTAAAGATGAAATTATTGGTCTTGCTTCTATTGTCGTGCCTCCTAATGATCCTTTAGAACAATATTTGCTAGACCATGAAAATGACATGTATATGAATGAAAGAAATGAAATAGATGAGATATTATTTAAACAAATGCCTATTTTGAAACACAATTTGCCTTTTGAGACTCTTGGAGATCCTCTTCCCCCAAAGAGTGATCCCGTGTTTGAGCTTAAACAATTACCTGATACTTTGAAATATGCTTATCTTGATGAAAAGAAGATATATCCAGTTATTGTTAGTGCTAACCTTTCAGAGCATGAAGAAAAGAGATTATTGAAAACTCTGAGGAAGCACAGTGCTGTTATTGGATATACTCTTGATGATCTTAAGGGCATTAGTCCCACTCTATGTCAACATAAAATTAATATGGAACCTGATGCTAAACCAATTGTTGATCATCAACGACGGTTAAAACCTAAGATGAAAGAAGTGGTAAGAAATGAAATATTAAAGCTTCTGGAAGCAGGTATAATCTATCCTATAGCTGATAGTAGATGGGTAAGTCATGTTCATTGTGTCCCTAAGAAGGGAGGTATTTCTGTTGTTCCTAATGATAAAAATGAACTTATTCCACAAAGGACTATCACATGTTATAGAATGGTAATTGACTTCAGAAAATTAAACAAAGCTACTAGGAAAGATCATTATCCTTTGCCTTTCATTGATCAAATGCTAGAAAGACTATCAAAACATACACATTTTTGCTTTCTAGATGGATACTCTGGTTTTTCCCAAATACTTGTGTCACAAGAGGATCAAGAAAAAACTACTTTTACATGACCTTTTGGTACTTTTGCTTATAGACGTATGTCTTTTGGTTTATGCAATGCACCTGCTACCTTTCAAAGATGTATGACTGCTATATTCTCTGACTTTTGTGAAGAGATTGTTGAGGTTTTCATGGATGCTTTTCCGTATACGGAACTTCTTTTGATGATTGCTTAAGCAACCTTGATCGAGTTTTGCAGAGATGTGAAGAAACTAATCTTGTCTTGAATTGGGAGAAGTGCCACTTTGTGGTTAATGAAGGTATTGTCTTGGGGCATAAAATCTTCGAAAGAGGTATTGAAGTTGATAAAGCTAAAGTTGATGCAATTGAATGTCGTGTCCTAAAGATATCAAAGGTATAAGAAGTTTCCTTGGTCATGCTGGTTTCTATAGGAGATTTATTATAGACTTCTCTAAAAATTTCTAGGCCTCTTACTAATCTTTTGCAAATATATGTTCCATTTGTTTTTGATGATGATTGTGTAGAAGCATTTGAAACACTTAAGAAAGCCTTAACCTCTGCACCTATTGTTCAACCACCTGATTGGAACCTACCCTTTGAAATTATGTGTGATGCTAGTGATTATGCTGTTGGCGCTGTTCTAGGACAAAATATTGATAAGAAACTAAATATTATCCATTATGCTAGCAAAACTCTAGACAGTGCTCAAAGAAATTATGCTACCACTGAAAAATAATTTTTAGCAGTTGTGTTCGCTTGTGACAAATTCAGATCTTACATAGTTAATTCTAAAGTAATTGTTTACACTAATCATGCTGTTATTAAATACCTTATGGAAAAGAAAGATGCTAAACCTAGACTCATTAGGTGGGTTCTCTTGCTACAAGAATTTGATTTACATATTACTGATAGGAAATGAGCTGAGAACCCCGTAGCAGACAACTTGTCTAGGTTAGAAAATATTCTTGATGACCCACTACCTATTGATGATAGCGTTCCTGATGAACAATTAGCTGTCATAAATGCTTCTCGTAGTACTCCTTGGTATGCAGACTATGCTAACTATATTGTTGCCAAATTTTTACCACCTAGTTTTCCATACCAACAAAAGAAAAAGGTTTTCTATGATTTAAAACATTACTTCTGGGATGATCCCACACCTTTATAAAGAAGGAGTGATACATCTCCAATGTATCTATAAATTTTTATTGTTCCATGCTATTATATTATCCATCTTGGATGTTTTATATGCATTAATGTGCTATTTTATATCATTTTTGGGGACTAACCTATTAACCTAGTGCCCAGTGCCAGTTGCTGTTTTTTCCTTGTTTTTGTCTTCTACAGAAAATCAATACCAAACGGAGTCCAAACGGAATGAAACTTTTTCATGATTTTTGTTGGACCAGAAGACAACCACGAAGCTTCAGGAGGAGGCCAGAGGAGCCACGAGAGGGCCACAATCCCTAGAGGCCGCCCTAGGGGGGCGTGCCCCCTAGGCTTGTGGGCCCCTCGATACCCCCTAACCCTAATTCCAGCTCAATAAATACCCAAATATTCCCTGTATATAGGCACACCAAAAAATACTTTTCCGCCGCCGCAAGCTTTTGTTCTCGTGAGATCCCATCTTGGGGCCTTTTCTGGCACTCTGCCGGAGGGGAATTCGATCACGGAGGGCCTCTACACCAACCTTGCTTCCCTTTCGATGATGTGTGAGTAGTTTACCACAGACCTACGGGTCCATAGCTAGTAGCTAGATGGCTTCTTCTCTCTCTTTGATCTTCAATACAATGTTCTCCTCGATGTTCTTGGAGTTCTATTCGATGTAATCTTCTTTTGCGGTGTCTTTGTTGAGATCCGATGAATTGTGGGTTTATGATCAGATTATCTATGAATATTATTTGAGTCTTCTCTAAACTCTTGTATGCATGATTAAGATAGCTTTGTATTTCTCTCTGATCTATTGATTTGGTTTGGCCAACTAGATTGATCTATCTTGCAATGGGAGAGGTGCTTTGTTTTGGGTTCAATCTTGCGATGTCCTCACCCAGTGACGGTAGGGGTAGCGAGGCACGTATTTGTATTGTTGCCATTAAGGATAAAAAGATGGGGTTTACCATATTGCTTGGATCTATCCCTCAACATCATGTCATCTTGCTTAAGGCGTTACTCCGTTCTTGTTAACTTAATACACTAGATGCATGCTGGATAGCGGTCGATGTGTGGAGTAATAGTAGTAGATGTAAGCAGGAGTCGGTCTACTTGTCACGGACGTGATGCCTATATTCATGATCATTGCCTTGGATATCGTCATAACTATGCGCTTTTCTATCAATTGCTCAACAGTAATTTGTTTACCCACCGTATGTGTTCTTTTCAAGAGAGAAGCCTCTAGTGAAACCTATGGCCCCCGTGTCTATTTTCCATGATGTTATTTTCAGATCTATAAAACCAAAAATACAAAAAATACCTTGCTGCAATTTATTTATCTTTATTTTATTTAGCACTTTTATTTATCTTTTATATCAATCTCTATTAGATCTCACTCTTGCTAGTGACCGTGAAGGGATTGACAACCCCTTTTTCGCGTTGTGTGCAAGTATTTGTTAGTTTGTGCAGGTGGATCTATTGGGGACTTTTGTGTTCCTCCTACTGGATTGATACCTTGGTTCTTAACTGAGGGAAATACTTATCTCTACTTTGCTGCCTCACCCTTTCCTCTTCAAGGAAAAAATCAACGCAAGCTCAACAAGTAGCAAGAAGAATTTCTGGCGCTGTTGCTGGGGAGGATCTACATCAAGCCTACCAAGTACCTATCATAAACTCTCATCTCTTTCACTTACATTATTCGCCATTTGCCTCTTGTTTTCCTCTCCCCCACTTCTAAAATGTTTTTAGAAAAATACAAAAATATTTGCCCTTTTTATTTGCCTTTTTTTCGTTTGCCTTTATGTCTTACTTGGGTTGTTTGCTTGTTCGCTTGGCATAATTGCATATTTATTCCAAATCAGAAGGAAACAGTTTATGGATCCGCATCCTCTTGCTAATCTTTTTAAAAGATCCGACTATGATGAACCAATTGCTAGTGAGTTGAGTGCACTAGATTATCTTTATGAAGTTTTGCTTGAAATTCGTGAATCTGAAAATTGTGATGAAGTGCTAAAAGATGAAATTTACAAAGTGATTCATGATAGCTCCTTGAATGAAAATCATGATTGCAATGATGTTATTATAAACTCTATTAATGTCAATTGTGTTAATGATATGCAAAACCCCAAGCTTGGGGATGCTAATTTTGCTATGTCCACTACTTATTGTAATGATCATGATTGGGGTGATGCATCTTATGATCCTGGAAATTTGTTTAAGCCTCATGATGAATATGTTTGCGATAATATTGAAAGTGGGTTTGGAAGAGTGTCAACTTTAGCTAAAAATAAACCCATATATTTGGAGATTGATCTATATTATGAATTTTTTGATAAAAGTGGGCTTGGAGAAGTCATGTCTTTATTTTATGATAATCCCACTATTTTAGAAGAGTGTCAACTTTGCATGCATGTGGAACAATTAGAAAATATGTTATGTGATAGCTATATTGTTAAATTTGAATATGATCCCACATGCAATTATTATGAGAGAGGAAAATATGGTTGTAGAAACCTTCATGTTACTAAATTACCTCTCGTTATGTTGAGATTGATATTGTTTCTTTCTTCCTCCTTGCAAATGCTAGTTTTTGCTTCCCTTGATAAATATTTTTCCTATAAAATGCCTATGAATAGTAAGTATGTTAGACTTAAACTTGTTTTTCACATGCTATGTGATGCTCTCTTTGTGCTTCAATATTTTGTCTTTCACGTGCGCATCATTAAAATTATCAACGCCTAGCTAAAAGGATTTAAAGAAAAGCGCTTGCTGGGAGACAAACCAATATTTTTATTTTCTGTTTTTATGTGTATATGCAATATTACTTTTGTAATAATTGTGTTTTAGTGTTTTAATTAGTGTTTGAGTCAAGCAAGACCTTTGGGATGCTTTGGTATATCGTTGATTTGATTTTGCTGAAAAACAGAAACTTTTGCGCCCAGTAGAAGAATTCTTAAAAATCACTCGATCATGGAAAATCTCTGAATTTTTTACACAATATTAATATATGAATTTACTCTGTTGTACCAAATTTTCAGAATTTTTGGAGTTACATAAATATGACTAAAATTCAGGTCTTTACAGACTATTCTGTTTTTGACAGATTCTGTTTTTGATGTGTTGTTTGCATATTTTGATTAATCTATGGGCAGTATCAGGGGATATGAGCCATGGAGAAGTTAGAATACAGTAGATATAATACAAATATAAAATTGGAATGAGTTCACAACAGTACCTAAAAGTGGAGATTTGTTTTATCATACTAACAGATCTCACAAGTTTTTTGTTGAGTTTTGTGTTGTAAAGTTTTCAAGTTTTGTGTGAAGTTTTGATGGACTACGGAATAAGGAGTGGCAAGATCCTAAGCTCGGGGATGCCCAAGGCACCCCAAGGTAATATTCAAGGACAGCCAAGCATCTAAGCTTGGGGAGGCCCCGGATGACATCCCCTCTTTTGTCTTCAATCCATCGGTAAAATTACTTGAGGCTATATTTTTATTCACCACATGATATGTATTTTGCTTGGAGCGTCTTGTATTATTTGAGTCTTTGCTTTTTAGTTTTCCACAATCATCCTTGCTGTACACACATTTTGAGAGGGACACACATTAACCGTGAATTTATTAGAATACTGTAACATCCCAAATTTTTAATTTGGAATGTTATACATAGGTCATCCATGCATATCATATTTTATTGCATTTCATTTTGCGATCCTCGAAATCCTGAGCAACTCAAGGACCACGGAGAGAGTTGGGGATTTCACCGTTTTCATATTTGAATTTTCTCAAATATTGAAACAAGGATCAATTTGGTTTAATTTTTTTTCTCTCCGAAAATATTTCATATTAAAAATATATGAGAGGAGATAATATGACTTCTCCAAAATAAATGGAATATTGGAGGAAAAATATTAAAATCAAATAAATATTTTATTTGGATTTTTATTGCAATTTTATTTGAATTTAGAAAAATATGCATTTTTCAAAATTGCATTAGAGTCCCAAATAAATGTTTACCTTGTCCGGGAGATTTTTAGAGGACGGGGAAAATTTATTTCGGGAATTTTGGAGTCCGTTTAGTATTTCTTTTATTGGTTTTTCTGCGCGGAATTATTTAAAAAAAAAAAAACTCCGCCGGACCGAACTGGGCCGAAGCCCAGCCGGCCCAGCAGGCCGCCGCCGCCTTCGTCCTCGTCCCCGAGCCGGACTCCTCCAGGGAGTCCGAGCCGACGCTGCCTCCGCCCCGTCGCCCCTTCCCCAAGCCACCACCCCTCCCCCTCTTTAAAAGCCGACCCGGGGCCCCCCTGGAGCCCCAAGCCGCCGCCGCCGCCTGCCCTCGCAGCAGCAGCAGCAGCAGCCGCCGTCGCCGCGTCCGCCGCTCGCCGCCGCCGCTGCAGCGCCGCCGCCGCACTCCGCCGCGCCGCGCCGCTGCACCGCGCGCGCCCCGCCCCGTCGCCTCGCCGCCGCACGCCGCTCGCCGCCACCGCCGTCCGCCGGAGCCTCGCCGGAGGTAGTAGCCGCTGCCGCCGTTCGTCGTTTTTTTTTTCGGTTAACCGTTCTGTTTTTTTTGGTAAACCCTAGATCTAGATTCGTTTTTTTTTAAATTCCGGTTTATTCTTTTTAGATCGGTTTTTCGTCGGTTTAGTTATTTAGCGGACGTTCGTCCGTACGTTCGTTTTAACGAACGGTTTTCACCGTTTAACCGCAGACAGCGAACGTTCGTTCGTTAGCCTGTTCGTTAGTTTTTCTTTTTCTCGGGTTTTTCGCGATTATTTTCGATCGCGATTCCTGTTCCGATTTTCGTTTTAGTATAACTTTTCGCTCGTTTGTCGGAATCAGGCGATTCAAGCGCCTAGATCTTCATCTCGAAGCCCTCTTTCTTTTTAACCAACTTAAACAAGTTTTTGCTACTGTAAAATTTGACTTTAGTCCAGATTAGTAATCAAAGCTTGTTTCTTTCGCAGTTTGAGTTTAGTTGCTCCGTTTGATTTGATTCTTTTTGCAAACCGGAGTTCTTAGGTTGAACTTTCTGGTTAAATCATCTCATTTGTGTTTTACCCGTGCATCTTCGCTTGATTGCTTATGTATGCTATTGTTTGTTTGCGATAGAGTTTCCGGAGTGCGAAGCGTGCTTCTACGAGTCCCTAGGTTTTGCGGATCGTCAGCAAGGCAAGTAACACATTGATCATACTTCTTCGTTACCCAGTTTTTATGCATTAGTTTCGACCCTCAAATATTGCATGATTAGGATGTGATTAACTTGTGGGTACTGGGAAGTAGATGATGAGGTAGAACCTATTGCCTTTTTAATAACAAACCCTTGGGAGTTACTTCTACGCTATGCTTATGTTGCCATGCTATGCTCGTAGACGTGGATTGGGTTTGAGTGTATCCATGACAGATGTGAGATTTTTAATTAATGGTTCAACTTAAGGTGGCAACTTTAATACACATCTGGGTGGATTGCTTGTTTGGGCACCTAGGGATATACCAGTGTTGTCCTAGGAGATCCCGGGGATATACCGTGTGATCCTCCTACGGTCCGCCACCCAGGCTCAAAGGGATCATAAGATTGTTCATGCTAGAAACTTCCGTGTGCAGCCACAAGCTATTATGGGCTCTAGCATAGTTGAGTATGTTACATGACCTCTTTCAGTGGTAGGCTAGCAGATGTAGGGGAAAGTAGGTGTAACTGTCTACCCAGAGTAAAGAGTAAATGTTTCTGAAAGACTGTGTCTCGGTCATCCGTTTCTCAAACACCATGTAGTGCGAGAAATCCAACGGAGGATATCGAGTCTTGTGGGGAAAAGTGCACAAACCTCTGCAGAGTGTACAAACTAATCATGATTAGCCGTGTCCCCGGTTATGGACATCTTGAGTATCTGGTTCTTGGATTATCATATTGAATCCCATCACTCTAAATTAATTTGTTGGGATTAATGATTACTTTTAATTGGGATTGAGAGGGGGTTTTACCTTCTCAATGTTCAACAACCACCATGATAGCTAAATAAAATATATTCCTTTGTTGTAGGGAAAAATTGGCTTTTCGCAAAACAGTATAACCCTAGAGCTTTTCCACCAGCCAAATATGCATGTAGTATTAGCAATTATTCTGTTCATTGCTCTACTGTGTTATATTGCCAGCATATTCCATGTGCTGACCCGTTTCGGGCTGCAACGTATCATGTTGCAGACTTTTCAGACGAAGAGTAAGGTGCGCTAGGTCGTTGTCGTGCACTCAGCTATGCTGTTGGAGTTGATGGACTCACTTTATCTTCCAAGCCTTCCGCTGTTATCTTATTTAGATGGCCTTAAGCCATATTTATTGTAATCAGTTCTCTTTTGAGACATTCGATGTAATAAGTGTGTGATTGCTACTCTGTTATAAATCCCTCAAGTACTGTGTGTGTCAGCATTACCGATCCAGGGATGACACTTGAACACAGAGATTCGATCCATTCGGGTCGGGTCGCTACAAAGATGGTATCAGAGCACACGCTGACTGTAGGACACGACCACTAAGAAAAGCCATAGGTCACTCTTCTCTACTCATTTCTGACTTCTCTCCATCTTCTATTCTCTAGGATGGCGGACTCAAGGAACAAGTTTACACAACCGGATGAAGACACACCTTTTGGACGACACTTGAAGGAAATCACTAGGTACCTGAACATCGGAATACCAAGCTTCACCGGGACCTACACCGCCACTGTACCAGAAGAGGAGCGTTGGATGATTCGAGTTCAAATTCCAGGAAGGACATTCACGCCAGTTATGGAGCCCATAGAGTTTTCCTTTGATGCACCAACCTGGAGTCTAGGAAAGAGCATGGCAGCCCACATCGCCATGGGACGCATCGGTGAAGTGTATCACAAGGATCTTAAGGACACAATCTACCAGTTATGTGGGCGCCGAGATGAGCAATGGGAGATGATCAGCACCAGGAGGGACAGGTCCATTTCAGCTTTCATCCAGGAGTTAAACCAGCACATTCATCGACAGGAGAACCAGATGTGTGCAAGCATGATAGATTTGAAGGAGGTGATGACCAGGAACATGGAGCTAGAAGAGGAACTCAAGTCTACACGCGATGGATACGAGGAGGAAATCGCAATACTAGTGGAAAAGAATGACGACCTGACAAGGAAGCTAGGAGTATTCATGGGAGACCCCGCGCCTGGAGAAGAAGACGACGAACCTGAGGAAATTCGATCTGAAGACTACATCATCATCGACGACACCGACTCCGACCCCGACAGTAGTGATGATGATTATGAAGACGAAGCTGGAGCGGACATCATGGAGTCTTCCACCGATCAAAATTTCTAGATGACCACCATATTATCATTAGTATTTCTCCCCATGTAAATAGTAATAGTCCGAGCACTTTTGTAACGCTAGTTAGATCGATTGTATGCTCTTGCTTGAATTGAGTGGTGTGTTATGAATGTGTTTGTCTCATGTGCATATGGGTTGTGCCTTCTCACTAGACCTTACTCTATTCTAATCTCTTCCCTCTAAACCCATCAGATGCCTCCGAGACGCGACACCGGATTTGTTTTCCCACCGGAGCTCACTCAGTTGATTCAACAGCAGAATACCCTGATGCAGCTACTAGTTCAGAACCAAGGCAACAACAACAACAACAACAACCCACCGCCACCACCACCAGTTGATGTAGGGTAACGCAGCAGAAAACGAAAATTTTCCGGCCTACGCACCAGCCCAGGACCACTATGGAGACTGCATACAAGGTTTGATCATTTTCGTTACCGACTCGTAGCGCAGCGGAAGTAAAGTCGATGACGATCGGCGGTGCAGATCCCCGCAGCTAGGATTTACAACCTCCCAACCGCGAGGATGTATACCCTCGTCTTCCCTTCGGACAGCCCTCCGGGAGGCAATCGAACAGTCCCCCGGACGATGTCGCGGACAGCCCTTCGGGAGGACCTTCGAAACTCGAACGGTCACTCGGACAGCCCTTCGGGAGGACTCACAGAACTCGGACCGCCACTTGGACAGCCCTTCGGGAGGCACTCTCAAACAGCCCCTCGGGCACTAAGATCGAAACTACGACCTCTCTACAGAGTTGCACACATACGGTGTCAGCTATCCGGCAGGGCTTCGCCGTCCAGAACTAGTTCCTGCCGGAACCCAGACAGCCTTTCGGCTCTACGAAACTCTTTTCGTGGGAGGGAGAGAGAAGCCAGATAACATCTTGGCATGTGTATGAGAGCAAGGGATGAGGAAATGGCTGCCAAGATCACTCCTATATATAGGCAAGCCAAGGGGTAAAATTGTCACACAAAAACCCCAAAGTGCCCTTGGAATATCCCTTTCCAAAAGGGAATATGCCATATGGGAGTGCCATGTGGAGCACCATGGTGCTCCACCTCCTTGGCCGGCCACCCTTGGGGGGGGACCCCCCCCATGAGGTGCCATGCCCTCCTTCCCCTTCTAGAAGGCCCTTTTGGAATTTCCAAAAAGGTGCTTTCCATAAAATTCCCAAAAAGCACTTTCACTATTCACGACGACATTTTTCAGCGTCCGTTCGAACTGAAAATATTTATGTGGGCTTAGAACATTTCCAGTACCCACTAAAATAATTTTCAATGCGTTCTGGAACAATTCCAGTTTAGTGATTTCATCTGCGAAAAGCATCTGAAGCGGTTCCGGCAGCCCCGGAACATTTCCGGTTTTTCTTCCAGAAAATTCCCAGAAGTTTCCAGAATGATTCTGGTATCCTCCAAGAATTATCAGGCATGTGCCGAAACCATTTTGACTTAATGGTATCCCCTGAAACAACTTTTCAGTTTCACCGGAACTCATCCGGTGACATCTCTCTGCGGAACTTTTCCGCTGTCCGAAACTTTTCGGTGTCCGAAACTTTTTCGGTGATTTTCTCTCAGACTCCCTATCTAGTATTCAGCAGATAGATGACCCTTAAGCGTGTGACCCTATAGGTTCGGTGAAGTATAGACATGACACGGAACCCCTTCCGATCAATGATCAACATCGGAGCCGTGGACACCCATATTGACCCCTATACCCACACGAATGAATATTCGAGTGAACCTCCAGTTGCCGTGTGCTATTCCTGTTGCTTCGTGATATGTTACAAATACCCGAGGTGAGACATGTTGGCATTCCCGTGGATCAACACTTGTCCACTATGCTAGTTACCTCGTTACCGGTATTGTTCTCTTTTCTCGTTACCATGTTCCGGCATCCCCGTGATCAAATCACAAAGTGTCTGGCCAGACGATGATGGATACCGTAACACCGAGAGGGCCCAGAGATATCTCTCCATCGTCGGAGGAGCAAATCCCAATCTTGAGCTATCAAGTTACTTGACATACTTTCCCATGAACCCGTAAGCCGCCGTAATAGCCATCCATTTACGGATGACGTTTAACAAAACCCAAAGTTCATGAATCAAGCATGAAGAAACTCGATACTCTCATGGTCTGAGGAATCATGCAAACGTAAACTATCTCTGTGTTATTAACCATTAACTCATGACGAATGTATCTCATAGCATAACATCAATCGGGTCGATTCAACACAAATGTTCTTCTAACATTTGTGCCCTCAAAGTTGCTGGCATAGACATGCCTATGATTGGGAAAACATAATCATCATGCAACACTTGAGCTAGTCTTAGAGGCATGACTAGGAATACATTTTACCGTTTATTATTCCACACGTGCACATGGGTTTTCCCCAGAGCCTTTATGGATATACGGGCTCGGGAACCACAGCAGTTATAGCATGGAACATAAACCTAATTATGAACACGGAGATAAATAATAACATTTATTATTGCCTCTAGGGCATATCTCCTACAGACTCCCACTTGCACTAGAGTCAATAATCTAGTTAATGCTAATGCACTTTACACCTGTGGCACACCGGTGTAAATATGCTTCGCTTGTGGTATAGCCTGATGTCCAACGGATCTGACAACTTCAGCTCCGTGTGTATCTTTGCATATCCTCGCGTTTTCACGCTTTCACAAAATTCATATTTTGTGTGGACTTGGCTTTGTATGTATGTGAATCACAGGTCGAACCTGGATTCCTCAGACTGAGTTATGGAGCAACTACCTGCAGTAGTGTCCCATTGACAAAAGCCATCTTGGAACCATACTAAGTTCATGAATGAACTATATGATTCAACATTTTCTTTGTCGCTTTTAAAAGCAGCAACATACTTCGCCTCTGTTATAGAATTCGCCACAGTAACTTGTTTGGAACAATTTCCAACTACCGTGCCACCATATTGTGTATTGCACAAAACCCTTAACTTAAATTGAAAAATCGCTTGGAGCATGGATGAAGACTGTATCGATGTAACCTTTTACAATGAACTCTTCATGATCTCCGCTTGCGAGAAAACATGTCATCAGTGCTACTATAGTACTCAATGACCCTTTTTCACTGTTGTCCTATGATCAGTACTTTTGATCACTTTGGTATCTATACTCGCAACAACTTTGGGAGTATTGGACATATCTGGTTGTTTTTACATACCATGGAATACATGATTAATCCAAACACAAGAGTGTGTGGAATCTCCATCATGTATTTTGCTCATCAGTGTTTTGGGACACCGAGTCTTGCAAAAACTCTTTCCATGTGACTTCGGCAAGAATCACTCCTTGACGTTTTTAATGCTAAAAGGTTTTAGCATCTTGTCAATATGTATCTTTGCTTAGCCCTATTAGGTAAATCTATCTCCATAGATCATCATGCCTAATATAAAGGCTATTTAGCCCAAGCACTTCATTGAAAAACTATTTTCAAATGAAGTCCTAATTCGTGTCAAGAATTTTAATTCCAATTAACAATGTGTCAAGCACACAAGGTTTTTAGAAATGTTATTATGCTCCCACTTACTTTCTTGAATTACAAGTATCTTCGTTACCCATTGATGAAGTCAAAACCCTTTTGACCATTTCATCAAAACACGAAGATTCCAACTCCTCTTTGCTCTCTTCTGTCCATCGCTGGAACTCTGAAGTTTGCACCCTTACTAGCATCCTCTGGATTGACAAAATACCTTGGACTGTAACACATGCAAGTCCTTGGTTTCATTTCCATCAGATGGAAATCCTTTTGTCATCCATTGTTTTATATCTCATGATATGAAATATGTATTAATTGCTAGTTCAACCCGAACCGACTTTAAGCATCGCTACGGTGAAGCAACCTCATCGTAGTCAACTCCTTGAACTTGTATATTGCAACAAGTCGAGCTTTATGGATAAAACATTTTTATTCGTATCAGTTATAGTTCCATAAATATTCGTCAGACTCTAAGTCTTCCGAAAGGTGTATCAAGGTTTTAATCTTGAATCACTTATATGGAAACTATCTCGGATTGTATTGGCATTTAGCCAATTCCGGAGTCAGGGCCCATCAACGCTTCCTTGTGTATCGTAGGTATACTGTTGTCTAACAACAATATCTCGTTGCGCACCTGATAGGTTAGCACGAGCCTTGCCTACGTGGTTCAGCTGCAAGTTCGACTGAAGTCCATACATTTTATTGTAGAGACTTCCGTATCAGTCGCAGTAGGAAACTCCGGAATTACTTCCAAGGTCTCTTTCCTTTGACCTGATGACGAAGATACTGTTTACCTCATCGAGTTGCACTATTCTCCCACTCACCTTTTTGAAAGAACCATTTTCTTCAAAAAGCATACCGTTCTTTGTGGCAAACCTATTTGCCTCGGTATAGTGAGGGAGGAATACCCAATTGCTTGGGATAACCTACAAGGTAGCACTTGTCTGATTTGGAATAGGTTTGTAACCTTTTACACAAGCCCCATATTCCAAATGTTTAAGAAAAGATATAACATGGTTGGGCGTACCATACCATGGCGTCATTTCAACAGACCTGATGGAGCTCTTTTCAGTGTAAAAGCCGTAGTCTCTAAAGCATCACTCTTTAAAAGGGATAATGGCAAATTTATATATGTCATCTTTGATCTTACCATGTCATAAATGGTTTGATTACATCTTCACGGACTTTCCACATGCAATGGTGTTCCGGGAGGTGCAAGTTATGAAACTACTTTCATAACTCATCAGACATTCGCTAAACTTGTAACTCAAATATTCCTTTCTGCAATCGAATTGTAGAAACATAATTTTCTTGTTACAATAACCATCTACTTCATTTTTTAAAACCTTTTGAATGAATTCAAAAGATCCAGACTTACGTCTCATCAAGTAAATATCAACATATCTACTTGAGTCATTTCTGAAGATAGATAAATCCACTACTAACAACATTTATCGGACTACACCCATCAAATGTATGATCACCAATAAGTTTGTTGTCCGTTCCTTATGGCCTGTGAACGGTATTTCAGTCACTTCACTTTTCGGAGGAAAGTTGCAAGTGTCAGATGATTCAAAATCAAAGGACTTCAAAAATCCATCATAATGGAATTTATCCATGCGGGTTTCTCCAATGTGACCAAATGTAGTGCCACACTTGTGTGGTATTCTCTTAGTCTTGCGACATTTAGCATCAGTGTTATGGATGTATCATATTACTATCAATATTCATAACATACATCCCATCTGGATGGAAGCATGGCTCTAAATGTTATTCATAACACTGAACAACAATTGTTCTTTTATGAACAACCCTTTTGCAACAACATTGTGCAAGGGGCTAGAGTGTAAAACTCTAAAATGAATTATGAAAGTAAATCCAGAGGTAATATATTAATATCATTATTCATAACATACATCTCATTCTCAATGAAAGTATGGCCCTTATGTTATTCATAACTTCGAACATAAAAAGTTCTCTTATGAACAACCTTCTTGCAAGAAACCTTATGCAATGGGCTAGAGTTTGTGAAACTCCAAACGAATTATAAAAATAAATACAGACGGTAATACACCGATGGAAGGTATAGTAACATTTACTATGTTCCCCGTGTATACCTAAAACTCATTTCTGGCTAGTCTTTCAGGCCATAGTAGTTCTTACATCGAGTTGCAACAGAAAGCAATCGAGCGGGTATCTTTGTGATTAACTCACAGTACCCAAGAATCAGTGATTAACAATTTAATCATAATTCCCAAGGACTATATCTTTGACCAGCCTTCTATACATCAAAAACTTGTATGACATTCATACATGAGCTGGATATTCCAGTCTCCTTTCTCATTGCCTTTATACTTCTAACAGTTTAACTTTTAGTATTTCTCCTACTCTCAGAAGAAGCACACAACTTAAGAGTGGCATCAGCCCTGGACTTCCTAGGCGTGAAAGTTTCACTGACACCCTTCGGACACTTCCTTTCTCTTTAAGTTGTTGTTTTATTCACCTTTCATCATATGACAGGCGTTCTTCTGGATCCCTCTCTTATCAGTCTAATGCATAGTAAACTCCTTTACTAATAGTTTGCAAACAAACATTTCTTTGGATATCTCATATCTTTTAGCCTTTGTCTGTCTCTGAAAATGATTTTCAGATTCCATGAATATCACATAACTATCCAAACTTTCGAAGTTCGGGTCTCATGGAAGCAAACATATTGCACTTGACTGAAATGGAATTCCAGCTTTTGGATCGAAGCACGAGAGTCACATGATCCATAGCATAAGCGAGAGAATACCGAAAGTATGCGATAGGACAAAGTCCTTCTCGGCACTCTTGAGGACAATCCTCACATTACGTTGCCAACCGTAAAGTTTTAACCAGATATTTAACAGCTATTCAATTTTAATAGGGAAGGTGGAAACGCGAGCCATTATTCTACAACTATTTTGCAAATCACACTTAGACAGTGTTCAAAATTAATTGCACTGAGAATTAAACAAGTTAATTCAAAGTGCGCTCCCACTCAAATCAATATCTCTCATAATTGATTGTGAGTGATACAAGACCCGCATTTCCATTCAACGCCATTGAACGAGATGAACACTGATGGCGCGAACTTCAATCGGTAGGCAAACTTGCCAATCACATCTCTATGTGACTCTTGTTCATCTTTCGATGGGCGTGTTCCGAGCTCGGGGAGATCCTTCCAGAACGTCAAGACAACCAAGTGATCTCGCTGCGAGGTCTCAACTCACCCGCCTCACACATCCCTAATCGTTCGCACCCAGGGAGATCCTGTGATGCCCCGAAAAGTTAGGTGCCGTGACGGTGCTACACTTGGGAGAACACTAACTACTTGATATTTTTGTGAGAGATCACCCTAATAAAAGCGACTACCGCGCAATCAAGAAGGGTGCATCATAAGGGATAAACATCTCAGGCAATTCATAATAGCATGATATGGTATAGCCTTTTCTGACGGAGAAGTCTTGTATTTCTTCGTCTTTGGCATTCGCGTCGGTGTTCACCTTTGCGAAGATTGCCACCACCTTATCGATGCACCAGATAATATTGCTATCTCTATAGCTAATAAAATAAGTGCATTACATAAGGTTGACACGCAGGTCATTAAAGTGCAATCATATGGCTCCAGCCATCATGCCGAATCATGACACGCAGGTCATGTTAATCAGTTTACATCATATAGACATCTCATACATAATCAAATTATTATGAGCACTACTATACCACATCATATGCACATGCAAACCCTCCTGCAAAACCAAGTTAGACGCCTCTAATCGGTTCAGCAAAAACTGGTTTTACGTGGCTTCTAAGGTTTCGAAACAAACCGAAGCTACCAACGTCCATCATCAAGCATGATTATCCAAGTCGCTAGATTAACAACGCGGGGTGTATGAAACACGAGATAATAAAATCTCGAGCCCCATACTGAACTTCGTCATACGCATGACCCCCGTGCAGATCATATCTGCATTGCCCTTTCATCTGTGAAACATCCATCTTTCATTGACTAAAGTGGAACCCAAAGAACTGTTAGCACTTCGTTGATCTGTCAATCAGCATACTCAGGAGCAGCATGAAAGGATCGCGGATTGTCAGAACTTTGTCAGATTCCGCAATGCTGTCAAGATCAGGACTACGCAAATTCGAGGGAAGCAACAAGAACATCGGGTAACAGATTTCATCTGCTACCCGCCCAAATAATTTTCAGTAATAGAACTCATCTACTACCTAATTATATTGTGCAACACCCATACAGCTCCATGTATTCTAGATCGCAACCTGCATCTACGCATAGCACGGCTCATGATGCCACTGTAGGGTAACGCAGTAGAAAACAAAAAATTTCCGACCTACGCACCAGCCCAGGACCACTATGGAGACTGCATACAAGGTTTGATCATTTTCGTTACCGACTCGTAGCGCAGCGGAAGTAGAGTCGATGACGATCGTCGGTGCAGATCCCCGCAGCTAGGATTTACAACCTCCCAACCGCGAGGATGTACTCCCTCATCCGCCACTCGGACAGCCCTCCGGGAGGCGATCGGACAGTCCCCCGGACGGTGTCGTGGACAGCCCTTCGGGAGGACTCACAGAACTCGGACCGTCACTCGGACAGCCCTTCGGGAGGACACTCGAACAGCCCCTCGGGCAAAAGGACGAAACTACGACCTCTCTACGGGGTTGCACACATACGGTGCCATCTATCCGGCAGGGCTTCGCCATCCAGAACTAGTTCCCACCGGAACCCAGACAGCCTTTCGGCACTACGAAACTATTTCGTGGGAGGGAGAGAGAATGCCAGATCATGCATGGCTTGTGTGAGAGAGTTGGAGTGGAGTTGGAGAGCACCTCTCCTCCTCCTTATATAGTGGTGGAAGGGGTGGAGGGGGCTGAAAATTCAGCCCACTAAACATGGGGAAAACATGTTCCCACAAAACAAGGAGAACATGTTCCCACCAAACAAGGGAAAAACATGTTCCCTTGTCCATGGTGTTCCCCCATGGGGCCCCACCTTCCTCCCAACACTCTCCACCATTTGTGGGGGCTGCCCCCCACCATGGGGCCCCCCCCCCAACATTTTGTCCAGCCACAAGGGGGCTGCTCCCAAAGGGGGCCCCCCCAAAAACAGCCCAAAAACAGCCCCCACGATCCGTGGGATCTTGTCCCCTCACGTTGGGACAAGATGTTTTCCGCGACTATTATTTCTGAAAAATTCCAGAAGGTCCCAGAACATTTCCGGCACCCTCTAAAATTATCTGGACGCGCTCTGGAACATTTCCAGTATGGTGGTTTAATTTAAAACCATCTTTGTTTACCCGGTAAACAACTCCGGCAGCTCCGAAACTTTTTTTTCGGTTTTTTCTCCAGAAAAATTCCAGAAATTACCAGACCAATCTGGCAACCTCCAAAACATTCCCGGTGCTTGCCGAAACCTTTTTGGATCAATGGTTTTATCCGAAACAACTTTTCGGTTTTACCGAAACTTTTTCAGTGTTCTCTCTCCGGAACTCTTCCGTTGTCTCCGAAACTTTTCGGTGATTTTCTCTCAGACTCCCTGTCTAGCGTTCAATAGATAGATGACCCTTAAGCGTGTGACCCTATAGGTTCGGTGAAGTATAGACATGACACGGAACACCTTCCGATCAATGATCAACATCGGAGCCGTGGACACCCATATTGACCCCTATACCCACACGAATGAATATTCGAGTGAACCTCCAGTTGCCGTGTGCTATTCCTGTTGCTTCACGATATGTTACAAATACCCGAGGTGAGACATGTTGGCATTCCCGTGGATCAACAACTTGTCCACTATGCTAGTTACCTCGTTACTGGTATTGTTCTCTTTTCTCGTTACCGTGTTCCGGCATCCCCGTGATCAAATCACAAAGTGTCTGGCCAGACGATGATGGATACCGTAACACCGAGAGGGCCCAGAGATATCTCTCCACCGTCGGAGGAGCAAATCCCAATCTTGAGCTATCAAGTTACTTGACATACTTTCCCATGAACCCGTAAGCCGCCGTAATAGCTATCCATTTACGGATGACGTTTAACAAACCCCAAAGTTCATGAATCAAGCATGAAGAAACTCGATACTCTCATGGTCTGAGGAATCATGCAAACGTTAACTATCTCTGTGTTATTAACCATTAACTCATGACGAATGTATCTCATAGCATAACATCAATACGGGTCGATTCAACACAAATGTTCTTCTAACATTGTGCCCTCAAAGTTGCTGGCATAGACATGCCCATGATCAGGAAAACAGAACCATCATGCAACACTTGAGCCAGTCATAGAGGCTTGACTAGGAATACATTTTACCGTTTATTATTCCACACGTGCATATGAGTCTTCCTCCGAGCCTCGTGGTTATTGCAGACTCGAGAACCATAGCAGTTATAGCATGGAACATAAACATAATAATGAGCATGGAGATAAATAATAACATTTATTATTGCCTCTAGGGCATATCTCCTACAGAAACCCAGGGGTATTACGAGCCCAAGTGCGAAGCACAAGCTGTGTCGTAGGACGCGGTGGAAACAAACGGTCCATCTGAAACAGAGGAAATTCAAACTTGTCAAATGACAATGAGAAGTATAACCGATCTCGGAGAGAAAGGTTAAACAAAACAATGGAAAGGAAAATGATTATCAGACTAATCAGATCAACGACAGGGCAATCGCACAGATATCCAGCTCTCCGGGTAGACGGGAATTACGAGATCCTAAGTGTCGGCGTTAGTAAACTTTATTTAACCCGAATAGAAGAGATGTTAGAGTCCCAGAGTATAGACGAGGAATAAAAGATCCTAATACCACCCAGTTGGCGACGTGGGCCCGTAAGCCACACAGCCAAGTTAGTAAATTAGTTTCTCGGTTTCTAGACTCAACTTCGGCCAAGGAATTTGGAGGGGGCTTCCTACAGGCAGTCGGCTCTGATACCAACTTGTGACGCCCCCGGTTCAATCGTACACTAATCATACACGCAAACGTGTACGATCAAACCCAGGGACTCACGGGAAGATATCACAACACAACTCTAAACACAAATAAACGGAGGTCCACAATATTTCAGACCAGGGATCCGAAGATCCGAATACATAAGTCAGTCATACAAATAATATCTGGGTACAGACATAGTTAGACAAGTTTTGCCTTAAGAAGGCTAGCACAAACAGCGACACTAGATCGAAAGGCGTTGGCCTCCTGCCTGGGAGCCTCCGATCCTACTCCTGGTCAGCTGGCTCGATCCAGTAGTACGTGCCCTCTGGACCCGCCTGGTAGTAGGCTCCGGTGGTGGCGTCTGGCTCCTGGACTCCATCGTCTGGTGTATCATCAAGGTGGGGTATATGGGGGAAAAGAGAAAATAAAGCAACCGTGAGTACTCATCCGAAGTACTCAGCAAGCAAGGATCTATACTACATATGCAACATTATCAATGGAGAAAAGGCTGTATATGTGGACTGGGCTGCAGAAATGCCAGAATAGAGAGAAAGGCCTAGTCCTATCGAAGACTAGCATCTTCAAACATCTTCTCAAAGCCATCATCTTGCAGCAGTAGAAGAGAGTAGAATAGCATTTTATTTAGCAAACATGTTGAAGTACAGCTCAAAGATCCTTCCTCGACTCCCAGCGAGAAAGTAATCCCGAAGCTTCAATTATGTAATAAGTATCCAGTTTAAGTAGTAGATCGGGATACACAAACTGAGCGTCCTTTACCGTAGGACCGGCTATCGATAGAAGATTCATCCCTGCAGGGGTGCACTACTGTTACCCAACACGCTCGATCAACTCTGGCCGGACATACTTGCTGGGTAATGCCCGTCCTCGGAAGATCAACACGAAGCAGCGCTCTACCTAGGCTCAGCAGAGAGGTCAGCACGCCGGACTAACCTATGCACCCAGGGGTCTCGGGCCATCGCCCTGGGCACCCTGCGCGTTGCGTGGCTGGCCGGGGTGCAGGCGCGACACTGAACTCGCCAGTGAAGTATCCAGCCCAATCCCGACGATCAGCCCGCACGGTGAATCGTGACGTCTGATAAGCTTTCGGCGAAACGTACATCGCAGAGGGTGTAACACCCCCTGTATTAAGCTACAGTGATCACCCTTTTGATGAGGCCATGTCATCATGATTAATAGTGCATAATCATCATTAGCATCATATTGCATTTCAACTCCTAAGCCAAATTCAAATTTAAATGAAAGTGGAATATAAAAGTTGTCCAACATAGAAACTAAAATGTCAGATAAATAACAAATATTCCAGAGGCTATTCTAAAATTGAAACCAACATCATTGGAATTGGATAAGTGACTCGAACAACCTCAAACAGTGGATAAAGATAATATTTAATAACCATTTATTAAATCTGAAATAAATATGGAATTATGTTTTGTCCAAACTAATTTTAGGTGTTAAGGAATAATGCACTGGTATTTATGAAATAGGTCACACTTTTTACAAAAACCATTTGGGGCCTAAACATTTAACAGTAGAGAAAAGAGAATAAAGAAAAGGGAAAAGAAACAGAAAAACAAAAGAAAAGAAAAGGCCCCCCTGGCCAACTGGGCCAGGCGGCCCAGCTGGCCGACCCACCTGGCCCAACTGGCCGGCCCAGCCCCATCCCCTGCCTTATCCCCATGGGGGGGGAAACCCTAACCAGCCACCCCCCACTTCCCCCCTCTCCCGATATATCCCCCCCTCTCCCCCGATTGGATCGGGATCGAGAGGTGGAGGTCGCCGCGACGCCCCGACCCTGCCGCCCGACGCCGCCCCGTTGCCATTGCCGTTGGACGCCGTCGCCGGAGCGCTCCCCCGCCGGCCTGCTTCTCCTCTCCGCCGTCGTCCCCGTCTTCCTCCTCGCGCTCCACTGCCCCGTCCCTACGCTCCCTCGGTGAGGCCCCCGGTCCTCCTCTCTCGCTCGCCTGCCGCGCTCCCGCCGCGCCCACCGTTGCTCCGCTCCGGCCGTGACCACGCCTCGCGCGCTCCGGCCCCGCGCTCACCGCGGTCGGGCCGTGCCCTGGCCATGCGCCGCGCCGTCCGGCCGTGCCCGTCGCCCAGCGGTCACCGCGCCCAGCGCCTCGCCCCGCTGAGGCCTCTCTGCCTCGCCGGCCCCTACTCACTACCCCGCGCGCTGCCTGCGCCTCACCCTCGCCTACCTCTGCCGCCAGTCCCACCTCGCCCCTCTACGCCGCCTCCGGCCACCGGTCCTCCCCCCCCCGCGGCTCCAGCCGCGCCGTGGCCGCCGGCCGCGCACCCTCGCGGCCATCTCCCGCGACCGGCGATGGCGCCCTGGCGCGCCCCATCGCCCGTGCCCGTTCGAGCGGGTTCGCCCGCCCGTTACCCGTACCCAGCGCCCGTTAAGTCCCCCTGGCCCATTGACATGTGGGGCCCAGCCCCAGAACGTTTTAATAAAAAGGAAATAAAAATAAAAATAATAAAAATAATTAATTAATTAGTTAATTAATCCTGATTAGGTTAATTTAATTAACTAATTAGTGTTAATTAAACAGTAATATAATTAGTTAACCCTAATTAATTTAACAGTCTATGACAGGTGGGACCCACCCTGTCAGGGCGCCTGCTGACATCAGCATGATGTCATGCTGACATCATCGCAGCACTGTTTCGGATAATGTTGAATTAAATAATTAATTAAAATTTCAGAAATTAATAAAAACTTTAGAAAATCATATCTTTTAAACCGTAACTCCGATGAAAATATTTTATACATGAAACTTGCTCAGAACGACGATACGAACCCGGATACGCCCTCGGTATCTCCGTCAGACGCCCGCAGCTATGAGAACGTTGAACAATTAGACCGATTTCGATAAATGAATAGTGTCCAACCTTAATTAAATAAATCCGAATAAATTCCTAAATTAACTAAATCGCTTAGTTAGGCTGTATATCACCCTGGCCCTGCGTTTAGACATGTCATGCATCCCTGTTGCATTATTGCCGTGTGTTTACTGTTTCTTCCCCCTCTTCTCTTCGGTAGACTACGAGACCGACGCAGCTGCTGGTGCCCCGACCGACTACGTTGTTGACGACCCCTACTTGCCAGAGCAACCAGGCAAGCCTCCCCCTTGATCACCAGATATCGCCTATTCTCCTCTATACTGCTTGCATTAGAGTAGTGTAGCATGTTACTGCTTTCGGTTAATCCTATTCTGCTGCATAGCCTGTCATTGTTGCTACTGTTGTTGATACCTTACCTGCAATCCTAAATGCCTAGTGTAGGATGCTAGTTTGTCATCATTGGCCCTGCATTCTTGTCAGTCTGCCTTGCTATACTATCGGGCCGTGATCACTCGGGAGGTGATCACGGGTGTATACTATACATATATACATACTATACAAATGGTGACTAAAGTCGGGTCGGCTCGAAGAGTACCCGCGAGTGATTCACGGATTGGGGGCTGAAAGGACCTTTGTCCCAACGGCCCTTTGAGTGGATCTTTGTGGCGGAGCGACAGGGCAGGTTGAGACCACCTAGGAGACAGGTGGGCCAGGCCCTGGTCGGCGTTCGCGTTTACTTCATAATAACACGTTTAACGAGATTGGATATTTGATCTGAGTCTGGCCACTGGCCTATACGCACTAACCAACTACGCGGGAGTAGTTATGGGTATCCCGGCGTCGTGGTATCAGCTGAAGCCTTCTTGACGTCAGCGACTGAGCGGCGCGCGCCGTGTTGGACCGCGCTAACGTAACCGCTGTGATCGTGTTGGTTGCTAGGTCTGCTCGCGGCCGCGTACGCAACGTGCAGGAGCGCACTGGGCGATGGGCCCAGACCCCAGAGTGCCTAGGATTAGTCCGGCGTGCTGACCTCTCTGTTGAGCCTAGGTGGGGCTGCGACGTGTGGATCTTCCGAGGCCGGGCATGACCCAGGAAAGTGTGTCCGGCCAAAGGGGATCGAGCGTGTTGGGGAATATGTGGTGCACCCCTGCAGGGAAGTTTATCTATTCGAATAGCCGTGTCCCTCGGTAAAAGGACGACCCGGAGTTGTATTCCGACCTCATGACAACTAGAAATGGATACTTAATAAAACACACCCTTACAAGTGACAGATATAACCCGGTGGTCGCTCTCTCGCATGGTGGCGACGAGAGGATCGACGGGTAGGATTATGCTTTACGTTGTTGTTTGGTTAACTTCCAACTAATCTCTTCTATTGCTTCAAGACGAAGGCTGCCAGAAGCGTAGTCTTCGACAGGACTAGCTATCCCCCTTTTATTCTGGCATTCTGCAGCTCAGTCCACCGATATTGCCTCTTTACACATATACCATGCATATGTAGTATAGATCCTTGCTTGCGAGTACTTTGGATGAGTACTCACGGTTGCTTTCCCCCTCCTTTCCCCCTTTCCCTTCTTGCTGGTTGTCGCAACCAGATGCTGGAGCCCAGGAGCCAGACGCCACCTACAACGACTACTACCACCAGGACGGAGCCTACTACTACGTCCAGGACGCCGACGACCAGGAGTAGTTAGGAGGATCCCAGGCAGGAGGCCCTGCGCCTGTTCGATCTGTTGTATCCCTGTTTGTGCTAGCCATTTTATGGCACCTTGTTTAACCTATGTCTGTACTCAGATATTGTTGCTTCCGCTGACTCGTCTATGATCGAGCATTTGTATTCGAGCCCTCGTGGCCCCTGGCTTGTATTATGATGCTTGTATGACTTATTTATGTTTTAGAGTTGTGTTGTGATATCTTCCCGTGAGTCCCTGATCTTGATCGTACACGTTTGCGTGCATGATTAGTGTACGATCGAGCAGGGGGCGCCACAAGTTGGTATCAGAGCCGACTGCCTGTAGGAATCCCCCTTTCCAATTCCTTGGCCGAAGTTGAGTCTAGACAAAGGAAACCGTTTTACTAACTTGGCTGTGTGGCTTACGGGCCCACATTGCCAACTGGGTGGTATTAGGATCTTTTATTCCTCGTCTATACTCTGGGACTCTGATCTCTCTTCTACTCGGGTTAAATGAAGTTTGCTAACGCCGACACTTAGGATCTCGTAAATTCTGTCTACCCGGAGAGCTGGATATCTGTGCGATTTCCCTGTCGTTGATCTGATTAGTCTGATAATCATTTTCCTTTCCATTGTTTTGTTTAACCTTTCTCTCCGAGTTGTGTTAAACCTCTTATTGTCGTTTGACAAACCTGAATTTCCTCTATTTTCAGATGGACCGTTTGTTTCCACCGCGTCCTACGACACAGCTTGTGCTTCGCACTTGGACTCGTAATACCCCTGGGTTTCCAGCTGTCCTGATCGCTCTCATGACCAGACTTGGCTACCGTTGGTACCCTGAGTACTTGGTTTATGAGGTTTACCGCGAGTTCAACCAGGAACAGTACTATGCTGAAGTTCGGATTTATGATCAGCAGAACAACTCAGACACCGAGCTACACCTTTTTCACGGATTAGGCGTGACGATTGAGATGGCAGTCCATGATGCCGCCTACTCCGCTGTCGTACATCTACGAGGGGAGCACAATGCTATCTTGGATGACTCCGAGTTCCGATACATTCCGTATGCCCCTGCTGGAGATGCTACCGGATACTACACAGCTATCTGTGCCCCGTACGAGCCTCGTCGCTACGACCCGCGCGTTCTGATTCAGTGCACTCAGGCTCTGGATCGCACTGTTCGGGCTCTTGCCGTCGAGTTGGTTGCCACTCGAGCACGTCTCTACGATGCTATGACGCAGTTGCTGCCCGCTGTTCGTGCAGGGATACATCCGGAGCACATCCTTTATCCGCACAGGACTCAGATGTATGCTGGTATTGACTGGCCTATTGTTGGGGGTCACACACCGACACGTGGACCTCTTCTTACAGCTCGAGACCGGGTTCTGCATCAGAGTGCACATGGAGCACAGGATCTTTCCGCGACGAACATTCGTTGTCCGCACTCGCAGCTACCCCGATACAGTGGTTCTCTCCGACGTTGATGTAGCCTTTGCTATCTCTCGTTGTGTACTTCCTTACCGCGTGCCTGCGCGCCGCCTAGTATGTCTAGCTTTTGATTTGCGCCGTTATGCTGTCCGCTTGTACCCGACGTTGTGTATGGATCTGTATGTCTTAATCGACTACTTTTATGTATTTGATGCACTGCTTAAACTATTGTCGAGTTACATCATGCTTGTCGCTAAGCACTCGTGCTTGCTTTTACTAAACTACCCCCCCTGTTGAAAATTAGCAGGATGGTTAGACCCGCTGGTCGTGGTCGTGGACGTGGTGCCAACGATCCACCACCGCCGAACTATATGGCTGGAATGATGCAGCAATTTGAACTGCAACGTCAGTTCATGCAAGGGATCATGGATCAGTTTCCTCGTCCCAATATGAACCAGTATCCGGGCCCAGGGACCTTGCAGGACTTATGCGCCTCAACCCAACCGTCTACCGCGGCTCAACTCAGCCCCTGGATGCGGATGACTGGCTTCGCGACATCACCTATGAGTTGGAATCTGGTGGCGTTGCCCCTGCAAACTATGTCACCTTCGCCTCCTTCTTTCTCAAGGGCCCCGCTGCTCAATGGTGGGACAGCCACAGGCGCACTCAACCAGCTGGCACAGTCATCACTTGGCCGGATTTCCAAGCTGCCTTCCGTGCCCGTTTCATTCCCCAGGGAATCATGGACCGGAAGAAGCAAGAGTTCCGCAACCTCACCCAGGGCAACAAGACAGTGGAAGCTTATCAGCGGGAGTTTCTGGAATTATCCCGCTATGCTGAAGAAGACATTCCCACTGATGCTCGCCGTCAGGAAAGGTTTCGCCAAGGCCTTCAAGCTGACATCAAGCTAGCACTCCTTGTGCATGAATTTGATAATTTCTCCATCTTGGTGAACAAGGCTATCCAGGTCGAGACTGGTCTGCAGGCACACCAGGGATCTCTTAGGCGCAACCGTGACACTGGTTCATCTTCGAGCCAGCCTGCACAGAAGCGTCGGATCTGGATTCCAAACAGCGTGTACCGTCCAGCTGCACCTGCTCCAAGACGGTCCTATACTGCACCACGCCTGCCTCCACCACCTAGGCAGCCAGGACTTCCAGCTCCACCACCCCGAGCTCCTGCTCCTAATCCCAATGATAGTCTGTGCTACAAGTGTGGGCAGCCAGGTCATTTTTCCAGGAACTGCATTCAGAACCAGAACCAACTGGCACTTCCTGCAACTGGCCGTAGGAACAATCAGCCTCGCAACAACAATGCCAAGACTTATGGGCGTATTCAGGCCAACCACACCGATTTCAAAGAAGCTCAGGACTAGCCTGCCACCGTGATGGGTACTCTCCTTGTTAATTCAGTACCAGCTTCTGTTTTATTTGATTCGGGAGCATCGCATTCATTCATGTCCGAAGAATTTGCATACAAACACGACATTAAATGTGAGGTCATGAACACTGCAATAGTAATACACACCCCCGCGGGTCAATGTCAAACCTCCATGGGTAGCAACGACGTCACCGTTGAAATTGAAGGGCTGGAGTTTCACGCCTCCCCTTTCATACTAAAGTCTTGTAGTATCGACCTCATTCTCGGAATGGATTGGTTGAAAGTGCATACTGCTTCTATAGTTTGCGCCACGAAGATCGTCCATCTTCTACACCCTTCTGATGAAATAATAAGCTACCAGGCTCAAATCATCCAAAATGCCGAGGCGAGACTTTATGCCTTGAATGCGTTAAACGCATCACCACTTGAAGGCATCGAGAACATTCCAGTTGTTCGCGAATTCCAAGGTGTTTTCCCAGAAGAACTCCCAGGGATACCCCCTGCTCGAGCTGTCGAATTTGTCATCGACTTGAAACCAGGCACCACTCCTATCGCCAAGCGACCCTACAAGATGCCGCCGCATGAACTCCTTGAACTTAAGGAGGAAATCGACGCTTCACCTCGTAAGGGTTTCATTCGCCCAAGTTCCTCTGCTTGGGGAGCACCTTCTCTCTTTGTCAGGAAGAAGGATGGATCAAACCGATTGGTCCAAGATTACCGTCCTATTAACCAAGCAACCATCCAGAACAAATATCCCCTTCCTCGGATAAACGATCTGTATGATCAACTGGCGGGTTCATCAGTGTTCTCTAAACTCGACTTAAGGTTGGGTTACCACCAGATCCGTGTTCGTGAAGAGGATATCCCAAAGACCGCCTTCGTTACTCGATATGGCTCATACGAGTACACTGTCATGTCATTCGGCTTAACCAATGCTCCCGCCACATTCTCCCGCCTGATGAATTATATATTCATGGAATACCTTGACAAGTTCGTCGTGGTTTACTTGGATGATATCCTAGTATACTCCAAGAACAAAGAGGAACATGCTGAACATCTTCGACTTGTTCTGGAGAAACTTCGAGAGCATCAACTATATGCTAAGTTTTCCAAGTGTGAATTCTGGCTTCCCGAAGTAACATACCTTGGGCATGTAATCTCCAAGGATGGTATTGCCGTCAACCCCGAGCGAGTTCAGGCTATTCTTGATTGGGCTCCTCCAAAGAACGTCAAGCAAGTTCGAAGTTTTCTCGGACTCGCCAGCTATTGCCGTCGATTTGTCGAGAACTTCTCCAAGATCGCCAAGCCCCTGACTAACCTGCTTCATAAAGGCGTCAAGTTCGATTGGACGAAAAAGTGTCAGGAAAGTTTCCAGACGCTCAAAGACAAGCTGACTTCTGCCCCAGTGCTTGCCCCTCCTGATTCCCAGAGGGATTTTGTCATCTATTGTGATGCATCCCGTCAAGGATTAGGCGGTGTCCTAATGCAAGACCGCAGAGTAATTGCTTATGCTTCGCGTCAATTGCGTCCGCACAAAGAGAATTACCCAGTACATGACCTCGAGCTTGCTGCCGTCATCCATGCACTAAAACAGTGGCGACATTACCTTCTCGGTAATCGTTGTGAGATCTACACCGATCATCAAAGTCTGAAGTATCTGTTCACTCAGCCAGACCTGAACCTCCGTCAACAGAGATGGATGGAGACCGTAGCGGATTTTAACTTGGGTATTTCTTATACCCCTGGCAAGGCTAATGTAATGGCCGATGCCTTGAGCCGCAAGTCTTATTGCAGTCACCTCCAGTTTCACGAAGTTCAACCTTCGCTTATTGAAGAATTCAGAAAGCTGAATCTCCACATTGTTCCTCCTGGAGCACTCGCTCCCCCTCCTGAAGGTTCCTACAAAATGAACCTCCACGTTGTTTCCCAGGGTTCTCTTAATACCCTGGTTGCTAAACCAGATCTCGTGGACAGCATCAAGACGCTGCAGGGTTATGACTCTCAAGCCCACAAGATTAAGCGCTATCTCGCTGAAGGAAGGCCTTCGTTCTTCACTATTGATGATACTGGCACATTGTTCTTTAAAAGTCGTCTAGTGGTCCCCTCTAAAGGTAACCTGGGTATGACTCAGGAGGTCATGCAAGAAGCTCACGACACTCCGTTGTCTATTCATCCCGGCAGTACCAAGATGTACCAAGAATCCGTCAAAGATTCTGGTGGTCAAACATGAAGCAAGACATTGCTCGCTATGTTGCTGAATGTGATGTTTGCCGTCGCGTCAAAGCAGAACATCAAAGGCCCGCCGGAACTCTGCAACCAATTGCTGTTCCTGAATGGAAATGGGACCATGTTGAAATGGACTTTATCACTGGATTTCCCAAATCACAGAAAGGTAATGATGCTATTCTTGTCGTCATTGACCGACTTTCCAAAGTTGCACATTTTCTAGCCGTCAAAGAGACGATCACTGCTAGTCAGCTCGCAACTCTCTACATGTCCAGAATTGTTTCACTTCACGGTATTCCACTGGTTATCAGTTCAGACCGTGGCAGCTTATTCACTTCAAGATTCTGGGCTAGTTTCCAAGAAGCTATGGGAACTCATCTGTCCTTCAGCACCGCTTTTCACCCTCAGTCTCAAGGACAAGTTGAACGAGTCAACCAAGTTCTCGAAGACATGCTTCGAGCTTGTGTCATATCCTTCGGAAGGAAATGGGAAGAATCTCTCCCATATGCCGAATTCTCTTACAATAACAGCTATCAAGCCAGTCTGAAGATGGCCCCCTTTGAAGTATTGTACGGACGAAAGTGCCGAACCCCTCTAAATTGGTCAGAAACTGGGGAACGTCCACTCTTCGGTCCGGATATTATCCAACTTGCCAAAGATCAAGTTCGCGTTGTCCGCGAGCATTTGAAGACTGCTCAGTCACGTCAAAAGAGTCAGTATGACCGCAAACACAAAGATATGGTCTATCAACCTGGCGAAAAGGCTTATCTTCGAGTCACACCGATGAAAGGTACACACCGATTCGGGATCAAGGGCAAGCTAGCTCCTCGCTATATTGGTCCTTTCTCTGTTCTTGAAAGGCGTGGTAGAGTGGCATATCAGTTGGAACTTCCACCGAACCTTTCTCAGGTTCACGATGTGTTCCACGTCTCACAACTCCGCCGCTGCTTCAAAGACCCTATCCGCGGAGTAGATCACGAATTGCTTGAACTGCAACAAGACCTCTCTTATAGAGAGCATCCGGTCCGCATTCTCGATCAAGCCGAGCGTCGCACACGCCAGAAGGTTATCAAGTTCCTCAAGGTTCAGTGGTCAAACCATTCTGAGGATGAAGCCACTTGGGAACGCGAGGATCGTCTTCGCGATGAATACCCCGCTTTGTTTCTTTCTACCTCCTAAATCTCGGGACGAGATTTCTTGTAGTGGAGGAGATTTGTAACACCCCCTGTATTAAGCTACAGAGATCACCCTTTTGATGAGGCCATGTCATCATGATTAATAGTGCATAATCATCATTAGCATCATATTGCATTCACACTCTAAGTCAATTCAAATTTAAATGAAAGTGGGATATAAAAGTTGTCACACATAGAAAAAACTAAAATGTCAGATAAATAACAAATATTCCAGAGGCTATTCTAAAATTGAAACCAACATCATTGGAATTGGATAAGTGACTCGAACAACCTCAAACAGTGGATAAAGATAATATTAATAACCATTATTAAATCTGAAATAAAATATGGAATTATGTTTTGTCCAAACTAATTTAGGTGTTAAGGAATAATGCACTGGTATTTATGAAATAGGTCACACTTTTTACAAAAACCATTTGGGGCCTAAACATTTAACAGTGGAGAAAAGAGAATAAAGAAAAGGAAAAAAGAAACAGAAAAGGATAAAGGAACCCCCCCCCCCCGACTGGGCCTCGGCCCAGCAAGCCACCGGGCCGCCAGGCCGGCCCAGCGGCCGCATACATAGCCACCCCCCACCCGGCCGAACCTAGCCCCCTCCCGATCAATTTCCCCCCCCCTGGTCGCCCCCCCCCTCCCTCGGCTGGATCTGGATCGGGCGATCCCCCGATCCAGTCCGCCCGTCGCCGACGCTCGCCGCCGCCGGAGGCCCGCGCCTCCCCGCCGGCCTGCACCTCGTCTCCGTCGCCGTCGTCGCCGAGACCTCGTCCCGACGTGCCCTCGCTCGGGCCCGAGCCCCGCGCGCTCGCCCCGACGCGCCCCGTCTCCGCCTCGTCTCCGACGCCGTCGCGAACCGCCGTCGCCCTTGGACCTCCGCCTCGCCGGACTCCACCGACGCCGGCCTCCCGTCGACCCGTCGTTCTCGGCCTCCACCCCGAGTCCCTCCTCGCGCTCGACGCCGACGCCCCGCCTCGACCCCGTCCCGACCCCCTCCACGAGCTCGGGCCGCTGCCCCGGCCATGCGAATTCGGTGAGGCCCCGGCCTCCCCCTCCCTGCCCCGTGCACGCGCCCCGCTCGGCCCCTGCTCGCACTTCGCGACCCTCGCCGAGCACGCCGCCCGCTAAGAGACGCACAGCGGACGCAGGCCCCCGAGGTCTCGGCTCTCCACGACGGAAGAAATATAAACAGGCCAAGGAAGGAGAGAACAGGATAGGACCTGGAAAAGAAGACACCCATGGGCAGGAACGCCACCATGGCACTAGGAAAGTGCGGTACTATAGTGAGGCAGCGCGCGCGTGACCCCCCCCCACCGCGCGGACACGTCCGGCTCTGGACGGGCACAGCGCGGACGAGTCCGGCTGTGCCACTGTCCAGTGGGCCCCCCCCAGAACGTTTTAATAAAAGAAAAAGAAAGAAATAAAAATAAATAATTAAAATAATTAAAATAAATAAATAAATATATAATTAATTAATTAGTTAATTAATCCTGATTAGGTTAATCTAATTAACTAATTAGTGTTAATTAAACAGTAATCAGTAATTAAATTAATTAAACCTAATTAACCTAACAGCCTATGACAGGTGGGACCCACCCTGTCAGGTGGCTGCTGACGTCAGCATGATGTCATGCTGACGTCATCAATTACTGTTTCGGATAATGTTGAATTAAATAATTAATTAAAATTTCAGAAATTAATAAAAACTTTAGAAAATCATATCTTTTAAACCGTAACTCCGATGAAAATATTTTATACATGAAACTTGCTCAGAACGACGATACGAACCCGGATACGCCCTCGGTATCTCCGTCAGATGCCCGCAGCTATGAGAACGTTGAACAATTAGACCGATTCCGATAAATGAATAGTGTCCAACTTTAATTAAATAAATCCGAATAAATTCCTAAATTAACTAAATCGCTTAGTTAGGCTGTATATCACCCCGGCATATCATTTAGACATGTCATGCATCCCTGTTGCGTTATTGCCGTGTGTTTACTGTTTCTTCCCCCTCTTCTCTTCGGTAGACTACGAGACCGACGCAGCTGCTGGTGCCCCGACCGACTACGTTGTTGACGACCCCTACTTGCCAGAGCAACCAGGCAAGCCCCCCCCTTGATCACCAGATATCGCCTATTCTCCTCTATACTGCTTGCATTAGAGTAGTGTAGCATGTTACTGCTTTCCGTTAATCCTAGTCTGATGCATAGCCTGACACTGTTGCTACATCTGTTGATACCTTACCTGCAATCCTAAATGCCTAGTGTAGGATGCTAGTATATCATCATTGGCCCTGCATTCTTGTCAGTCTGCCTTGCTATACTATCGGGCCGTGATCACTCGGGAGGTGATCACGGGTTATACTATACATATATACATACTATACAAATGGTGACTAAAGTCGGGTCGGCTCGAAGAGTACCCGCGAGTGATTCACGGATTGGGGGCTGAAAGGACCTTTGTCCCAACGGCCCTTTGTGTGGATCTTTGTGGCGGAGCGACAGGGCAGGTTGAGACCACCTAGGAGACAGGTGGGCCAGGCCCTGGTCGGTGTTCGCGTTTACTTCATAATAACACGTTTAACGAGATTGGATATTTGATCTGAGTCTGGCCACTGGCCTATACGCACTAACCAACTACGCGGGAGTAGTTATGGGTATCCCGGCGTCGTGGTATCAGCTGAAGCCTTCTTGACGTCAGCGACTGAGCGGCGCGCGCCGTGTTGGACCGCGCTAACGTAACCGCCGTGATCGTGTGGGTTGCTAGGTCTGCTCGCGGCCGCGTACGCAACGTGTAGGAGCGCACTGGGCGATGGGCCCAGACCCCAGAGTGCCTAGGATTAGTCCGGCGTGCTGACCTCTCTGTTGAGCCTAGGTGGGGCTGCGACGTGTGGATCTTCCGAGGCCGGGCATGACCCAGGAAAGTGTGTCCGGCCAAAGGGGATCGAGCGTGTTGGGGAATATGTGGTGCACCCCTGCAGGGAAGTTTATCTATTCGAATAGCCGTGTCCCTCGGTAAAAGGATGACCCGGAGTTGTATCCCGACCTCATGACAACTAGAAATGGATACTTAATAAAACACACCCTTACAAGTGACAGATATAACCCGGTGGTCGCTCTCTCGCATGGTGGCGACGAGAGGATCGACGGGTAGGATTATGCTTTACGTTGTTGTTTGATTAACTTCCAACTAATCTCTTCTATTGCTTCAAGACGAAGGCTGCCAGAAGCGTAGTCTTCGACAGGACTAGCTATCCCCCTCTTATTCTGGCATTCTGCAGTTCAGTCCACCGATATTGCCTCTTTACACATATACCATGCATATGTAGTATAGATCCTTGCTTGCGAGTACTTTGGATGAGTACTCACGGTTGCTTTCCCCCTCCTTTTCCCCCCCTTTCCCTTCTTGCTGGTTGTCGCAACCAGATGCTGGAGCCCAGGAGCCAGACGCCACCTTCGACGACTACTACCACCAGGGCGGAGCCTACTACTACGTCCAGGACGCCGACGACCAGGAGTAGTTAGGAGGATCCCAGGCAGGAGGCCCTGCGCCTATTCGATCTGTTGTATCCCTGTTTGTGCTAGCCATCTTATGGCACCTTGTTTAACCTATGTCTGTACTCAGATATTGTTGCTTCCGCTGACTCGTCTATGATCGAGCATTTGTATTCGAGCCCTCGTGGCCCCTGGCTTGTATTATGATGCTTGTATGACTTATTTATGTTTTAGAGTTGTGTTGTGATATCTTCCCGTGAGTCCCTGATCTTGATCGTACACGTTTGCGTGCATGATTAGTGTACGATCGAGCCGGGGGCGCCACAAGATCGACATGAAGCAGCGCCCTACCTAGGCTCAGCAGAGAGGTCAACACGCCGGACTAACCTATGCACCCAGGGGTCTTGGGCCATCGCCCCGGGCGCTCCTGCGCGTTGCAAGACTGGCCGGGGAGCAGGCGCGACACTGAACTCGTCAGTGAAGTATCCATCCCAACCCCAACAATCAACCCGCATGGTGAACTGTGCCGTCTGATGAGCTTTCGGGAGAAACGTACGACGTAGAGGGGCCCATAAACCATTATCCCGCATGGTGGTAGTGCGTATAGGCCATTGGCCAACTCAGATCAATTACCCAAATCCGTTAGGCGTATTTAATAACTCGTGGAGACGATCAGAGTTTCTGATGCTCCGCTACAATATCTCTCTCGGGTGCCCTCCTGGCAAACCCGACTGCATAATTTCCCCGCGGGTACCCCTCAGGGTCGACCCGCCTGCGACAAAGGTCAAAGTAACCGTGTGGTCATAACATCAAGGGGGAAATCCAGAGGAATCACCCTCGGTGGATTCCACTCGATGAAATCAGCAAGGTGAACGTAGGAGGAATCACCCTCGAGGTTCACACTTGAGGGGTTGTACGACAGAATCGTATCGGAAGTGGTTAAGTAGGAATCACCCTCGATGACCACGACCGAACAGCTACACTGCAGACTTATCATCAGGAGTGCGTTACGAGGTATCACCCTCGGCACTTGATAGTAACTATGCAGAGTCGTACAACAAAGGGGGGGGGCTTGCCTGGAAGCTCTGCTGAGAGGGGCTGGTCGTCAGAGGGCTGCTCGTCCGGAGCGTAGTCGTACTCTGCTGCGTCGGCGTCGGTCTCGACGTCTATCAAGAGAGAAGGAGGGGGAAAGAAACAATAAATTCACGACAAAAATGCAAACAATATGCATGACATACCTAAATGATATGCAGAGGTGTTCTACTGCCTAACTAGATGATTTAGTTAATTTAGAAATTTATTTGGATTTATTTTATTAAAGTTGAGCACTATTCATTTATCAAAATCAGTCTAAAAGTTTCACGTTCAGGTAGTTAGTGGCATCTGACAGCAATACGAAGGGCGTATTCGGATTCGTCTCATCGTTCTGAGCAACTTTCATGTACAAAGTATTTTCATCCGAGCTACGGTTTATTTTATATGATTCCCTAAAGTTTTAATCATTTTCTGGATTTTATCTAATTATTTTAAATCAACATTATCCAAAACAGTATGGGATGACGTCAGCATGACGTAGAGGTGATGTCAGCGGTCAACAGTCCGCTGACCAGAGTCAAACCTGACCTGTGGGTCCAGTGGGACCCACATGTCAGTGACTGTGGCACTAACAGAGGGGTTAGTTTAAACTAGTTAGGTTAATTAGCCAGTGGGCCCCAGTAGTTAGTGAGTGATTAGTGTTTTAATTAATTAATTTAATTAATTAACCGATTTCTATTTATTTAAAATCATTTAAATGGGCGGGACCCACATGTCAGTGACATGGGGCCAGCCTGGTCAGCAGTTGACCCACTCAACAGGTCAACTGGAGCCCGTGGGGCCCGCGGTCAGTCTCACAGGAGGCTGCCACGTCGGCGCCAGGTCGGACGCCGGCCGGAGACGCGCCGGAGTTGGCTCCGGCGAGCCAAACACGGCGGCGCGCGTCGGGAGGGGCTCGGGTTTCGCGTACAGGGGGTTTCCGGGGCCGTAGCTTGGTGCGTTCGACGCGGCTCGGTGTCGCGCGTCGAATGGCGGTGGCCAGAGCGGCTGGGGCGGTCGGAAGCGAGCGCTACGATGACGCCGGCGGCGAGGTTCTCGGGCGAGCTACGGGAAACGGCGTTCCGGCGCGCAAACGAACGAAAGAAGAGGCCAGGCGGGATCTACTCGGTGCGGTGAGCGCGATGGTGGCACGCACGGGACCATTTGGTCACCGTGGCTACGCCAGCGACGTGGTCAGGCGGCGGCGCGTTCGGGCACCTCCAATGCGACCACTACGGCGACGATATCGAGCAGAAATGAGAGGCGGAAGGCGGCGAGTGCTCACCGGGCCCTGTAGGTGTGCAATAGCGGGCTCGGGGAGGGCTCGAGGCGGCGAATCGGCGGCGGCGATGCAGGTGGCCGAAGGTGGAAGACGACGGCGTAGGGGACGATGCAGAGGCGCTCCTGCTCGGGTGACTCGTCGGGGAGGAAGAGGAGGTCGCATCGATCCTTCTTGGCTTGGAGGCGAGGCGAAACGGTGGCAGTGGCCGCGCGCGTCACGGCGGTGGAGCCATGGTTGCACTCGGGAGGGGGGAAACAGAGAGGGAGAACGGGAGGAAAATGGCGAGGGAGACGCCAGGGGGGTGCGCAGGGCCTCGCCCTTATCCTCCACGCGGGCGCGGCGACGCGCTGTCGAGCAAGCGAGCAGGGGGTCAGGCGCGGGTGTGCGGCAGAGGACGACAGCGAGCGGGGAGGAGCAGTGGGAGGTGGGAGATGCTGCGGGATGGGCTGGGCCTCCCTGTGCACTCGAGGCCCAGCACAGTGGGCCTTTTTCTTTTTCTTTCCTTTCTGTTTTCTGTTTTCTGTTTTTGCAAAAATGTGTGGCCCCAATTATAGTTTTGTAAAAATATGTGAACTAGCCACAATATTTCAGTGCAACCTTTACTACTGCCATAAAAAGGTTTTTAGTCCATATAATTTTATTTGGATTTTATTTAATTATAAATGGATTAAATACTTCTGTTTTGTTGTTGTTTATTACTGTTATATTTACTTAACTAATTTATTTAATGTTTCTGTTATTTTTCCAAATGCTTTGGGAATATTTGCAATATTATGAACATTTTAGTTTCTGAATTTGAACAACTTTTATTTATACTCTATATTAATTTGAAGTTTGAATTAGGAGTTTGAAAAGCAATATGATGCAAATGATGACTAGGCTATGTTAATCTTGCTGACATGGCATTAACTAAGGGTGATCACTGTGGTTAATTACATGGGGTATTACAGCGAGCGGCGGCGTTGTGGAAGGTAAGAGATGAGGAGTTGTGGACTCATGGGGAATTTTACTAAGCACTGCCCTAGCGGCTCACGTGGTGGGATTTTTGGCCCATTAGAATAGTAAATGGGTGAGTTGGTTGTCTCTCTGTTTTTTATGAACCCGACTGCACAGCGACGCCGCATATTTGTCTTCCGAAACTACTGGGCGGACGACGGTGCCCGGCCAAATCCCGCATGATGGCTGATTGAATGGTGTTATCCATGTTTACTCTACGCATGGACGGCTGGATTTGTAGCATCGTGCCAAGTAGGGATGAAAATGGAGTGGAAACTTTCTGCTTTTCCGGAGGAAAAATAGAAATGGAGAGGAAATATGAAAACGGAAACAAAAATATGCAAAACGAAAATGAAAATGATTCTTTTATGCGAAAACGAAAACAAAAATGGAACGATGTTTTCCGGTGAAACGGACGTGGAAACGGAAACGTGAAGATGGAATCTTTGTTTTTACTATAGGCCTATGTCTGCTTTATGGCCCAACCATCAAACTACACACAATGACACAATGAGCAGAATGGATTATATGAGGCCTAACTTTAACTATCACACACGTATTCAATTAGACCCTATACCCAATTGTCCAGTACTACTACAATACTTCACGAAGTTACTAAAATAATAATATTATTTTGTAGTCATGTTAAAAATTCATTAAATTTGTTTGTTTTTGTGTGTATTTCTTTATGATTCAAAGGGTGATTAGGTTCCGGCCAACACCCACTTTTGTTTTCGTGTCTTCTCTGTATTCACTCCATGTTTGTTTCTGGTAGTATCTGTTTCCATATTCATTTCTGAGGTTTTTGAATTCGTTTCCGCTTCTGCAAAAAATATGAAAACGAATGTGGCTTAGGGTTTAGGGTTAAGATCGTCCATAATGTGTCGTGTGTGTAGCAATGTTCTTTGTCTTCCCATGCGACGACTTCCTCCCATCCATTTCTTGCATGTATGCAGCAGTACACTAGTATGACATCAACAAATATTCTTTTGATTTAGCATTTAAAAAAAGATTTATCTCCCAAACCATTATCTCAATTGATGATCCGCTTTCACCGTTGGCTTTCTCGCGACGCTTCAAAACTAGATCCCATGTCGACATGTTTCGATAACTTTTATTTTCGGTACTTGCCATATTAATGTCACTTACTTCTCACATTATTGGTCACTTAATTCTCACATTAAATCAACTTGGTTGTCAGGTTGATGAACAACGATATACGCCACTAAAAAACTTGATTCATGGTACTTGTGTTGGTTGATGCATTTTCTTACTTCTTTGTAATGCTTGAATACCCACTTTGTAGCTCCACATAGCATTGCAATGTTTAAAAACATATAAACATATGAAATTATTGTCCCGGTAACTATGTACAATTTTTGTGGCAACTGTAAATGTGTAAGATGACAACTGTGATGACGTAAATGTGGCAACTGATAACAACGGAAAAAAACATCGAAACATGTCAATATGAGATCTTGTTTTGAAGGCCTCGTCAAGACGAAACTACTAATGAAAGCGGATCCCTTATCAAATTATTGGTTTGTGAAACAAATCATTTTAAAAATCCAAGAAAAACATTCAATGCAGTGACAGCATGAGGTAGAAGATTCTTGCATGCATTCATGTCCACTCTCTATATAGGCAAAATTCCATTGGACACTGAAGAGTAACCGCATGAAGAAAAAAGACATGCATGCAGGCAGTGCTGGGTAAGCCACCGCATGATCAGGACCTAATGCGGCGCCACTGATCAGACTTTCCTTTTTTTTTACATATTTGTGTAAAGTTGGATCTTCTGCGGCGAACATGTTCACCAAACTCCCATATTCCAATTAGCGAATTCTACCTCCGTCGAATCTGATTCGTATGATGTAGCGAATCGCGAACCGGGCGAATTGTGAGACAACTATGGTGTCAACACACATGCCTCACCAACCTCATCACTCATAGTCACCACATGTCCAGAGGTCACAGGAGAGTGAATGACGATATCAACCAACTCTCCATGGTCCCCAAAGATGAGCAGTCGGCTGGACTGGTGGTGATGGTGAGGGTGTCATGGCCACAGAAAAAGCCCAAGCAAGGATGTGGAGTATCTGCTCCCGAGCTCAAATGCTTCCTTATGAACAGTAAAACAAAAAATAGTAAAAAAGTTCAAATTTCAAATTTTCTTGTGGTAAACTTTGACAAATGTTTTGTAGGCCTGCAAAATTTCAACACGAAATGACATTCCTGGCAAAAAAAAAAATGATGCTCCACAAATGCTAGTTTTGAAAACATTTTGGACTGCTGATTTTGTTTTTTTGCCACGACTTTCAGGAATGTCATTTCGTGCTGAATTTTTGTATGCATGCAAAAAATTTGTCAAAGTTAAAAAAAAATATTTTTTGGAAATTTTTACTATATATTTTTATTTTTATTCTTCACGGGGAAGCATTTGAGCTCGGGAGCAGAATAGGACTTTCACCCACCCAAGCAAGTCCATCTCCACCGGAAGCATCATCGATAAAAGGCGAAGTGAGTTCCCCACAAAGCTCCTCCAGCTTAGGCACAATCTGCATCATTAGAGTCACGACCTCGACGATGACCTTACTCCTAGAAGTAGTTGGCTTCCTAGGCAGCGGGGACAGGCAGGGTCTAGAACGAAGGGAGAAACCGCCAAAGAGGCACTCTTCCCCACCATCTGCGCAACCAACATGAAGATCTGGCAGCGGAGAAATAACCGGAACATGGAGTTTGCATTATGAGTCTTATAAGAGTTTGATCAATTCTGCATCTTTCAAAACAACTCTTACACCACTCAAGGAGAGAATGTTCCCCCAGGCTCTCGCGTCGCTAGGGCGACCAGCGGTTCCTAGGGTTTGATCATCGTCTGGGTCTGCGATTTTTTGATTGCTGATCCAATTTCCTCCCCCCCAATCCTACTGATCCCCCGCCTCATCGGGGCGCCCGTGGTTTCTCCTTCTCGCCGCTGTTCGGGGTGACTCAGGGGCGTTCTTGGCAACACTACCCACCCTTGGCAGCGGCGCGATTGGGGGCTGCCGGTGCTCGCATGGAGGGGGCAAGTGAGGGGCTGGAGCATGATGCCCTTGGGGCCGGTCTTTCTGCGACGGGCGGAGGCAGCGATCCTCCTGTCCGGGCGCTGCCGAGCGATGGGAAGGCGGCGGCGGTTGTTGTCCCATCACCATCGGTGGGTGGTTCGTGTTCTGCGGATCGCGTGGAAGAAATGATGGAGCGTCTGCGTCTCACCGCGGTGGAGGCGCTTCCGGTGGTCCTGGATGACGAGGATGATGCCGATCTGGTGTCCCCAGATTGCGCTCTGGTGGGGAAGGTGCTTTCCCCCAACACCCTCCACATCCAGACGATCTCGTCGGCGATGAGGCCGGCGTGGGGCAACCTGAAAGGTTTGTTGTTCCACCCCTCCGGGGACAATGTGTTTGTTGCTGAATTTGGCACCCAGGCAAATAGGGATAGGGTGATCGAGGGCTCGCCGTGGATGGTGGGCAAGCATGCTGTTCTTCTCAAAGTTTTTGATCAGAACATCCAACCCCTTCAAGTACAGTTTGATAGTCTGGCCATCTGGGCCCGTATCATGAATTTGCCGCCAAGGTTGATGAAAGCAAAGTTGGGAACGGAGTTTGCCAAGACAATTGGCCGTGTCTCCAAGGTGGAGGCTGATGCTGATGGCCGGTGCTGGGGAGGCTATATGAGGGTCAGAGTGGAGATTGCGGTACAGGAACCGATTGTTCGTTATGTGACTGTGACCTCGGTCAGGCTCCAATCAACTGATACTTATTCGGTGATGTACGAGCGCCTTCCTTTTTATTGCTTCTCATGTGGGCGCTTGGGGCACTCTTCGATTTTGTGTCCAAGTCCTGGCATCAGAGATGACAATGGTGAGCTTCCTTATGCTGCTAAGAAACTGTGTGTGCCCGATGTCACCTCCAGGAAATCGGGAGGATCAAGATCAAGCAGTTCATCAACATCTGCTGGGGGAGACGGCAGGCCGGGTGGTGCTCGTTCGTCTTCGTCAAGCCGTGCCAACCCTAAAGGCCAAGTAAAAGTGGCAGAAGTGGATGGTGAGGTTTCTTCTCCCCCTAAGCGAGGGTCCAGGGGCCGTGGCCGCGGTCCTTCTTCTCGAGGTTGCGGGAGGGGAAGAGCTTCTGCTGCCAATAAGGAGCTTTTTCCGGAATCAAATGAGAAAGTGGCCACTGCGGGTCAGAAGAGGAAATCGGCCAAAGCACTTCCGCCGTGCTCGACCTCTGATCCGGAGCAGGCGGGTGCTAATGCATTGGCCTTGGTTTTGGCTCCGGTTTCCCATGCGGATTGTCCTGGTGAAGATCAGGTCATTGATGTGGAGTCCAACAAGAAACAGCGTACCTCAACCAATCGATCGGCGGATCCGGCGGAGGCTGCAGGGCAGCCCCGCCAGACGCAATGAGTATCATTTGCTGGAACTGTCGAGGCTTGGGGTCGGACTCGACAGTTGGCGAGCTTCGCTGGCTTGTGAAGCTTTACCGCCCCTCCCTCCTCTTTCTTTCGGAGACGAAGATGAGGGACTCCCGTGTGCGGAATTTTATGTGGTCTCTGGGTTTTACGGGCTGCTTCGCCGTTAGCAGCGAGGGTCTCAGTGGGGGCCTTGCTCTATTCTGGTCGTCATCTGCTAATGTGGCTGTCAAAGCGGCCAACAAACGGTGTATTGATGTTCATGTGAAATTGGAGGATGGTGTACCCTGGCGGGCGTCTTTCATCTACGGGGAACCAAGACGGCAGGACAGCCACCAGTTCTGGGAGCTCCTAAGACGCTTGCAACCGGCCTGGGAGGGCCCATGGATTTGTTATGGAGATTTCAACGAGGTCCTCTCTCAGGACGAACACTGTGGTCCTAGGGACCGTTCTGACTCTCAGATTGCTGCTTTTAGGGATTGTTTGATGGATTGTGGGCTTGCTGATCTGGGCTTCATGGGACCCAAGTTTACGTGGTCTAACAAGCAGGACCCCAACAGCCATGTCAAGTGCCGTCTCGATCGGGTAGTGGCCAATGGGGCTTTCTCCGGTTTGTTTGACGATTGCAGTGTGAAAAATGTCATCGCTACAACATCGGATCACTATCACATCCTGATTAGGCTGGACCGTCCGTCTCTGCAGCGACAGTCTTCCCCGGTACAACATGGTTTCAGATTTGAGGAGATGTGGCTTCGAGCTGCAGACTATAAGGAAACTCTCGAGCAGGCCTGGTCTGCTGGCAGGGACGGCAGCTTGTCGTTGCAATCAACATGGAATACCCTGAAGCACGTAGCGGGCTCTCTTCGTACTTGGAGCAAGGAGGCTTTTGGCTGTATCCGCAAAAATATTGGGAAGTTGGAACGTCGGCTGGCCACCATTAGGGCTTCGCCACCTTCTCCATCCTCTCTCTCCGAGGAACGTTCTATTGAAGGGCGGCTGTGTGAGCTGTTTGAGAGGGAGGAGATCATGGAGCGTCAACGCTCGAGGGTGGACTGGCTCAAGGCGGGTGATAGGAACACCGAGTTCTTCCACGCTCGGGCGACAGCAAGAAGGAGGACAAACAGAATTCACTCGCTGGCCCGCGAAGATGGTTCGGTGTGCAGCTCCCAAGGGGAGATCAAGGGAATGGTCCAGCTGTTTTACGACAAGCTCTTCACATCTGAACAGTGCCCGGCCGAGGACGAGGTAATTCAGGCTATTCCTAACAAGGTCACAAGCGAGATGAATGAGGAGCTGTGCAGGCCTTATACGAATGATGAAATCCGGGCTGCTCTGTTTCAAATGGGGCCCACTAAGGCCCCGGGTCCTGATGGTTTTCCTGCTTTCTTTTACCAAATTCATTGGAATTTTCTAGGTGAGGATATTTGTCAGGCTGTCCGTGGTTTTTTGGAGGGGCGGCCCATTCCTGAAGGCTTCTGTGATTCGGTTATTGTGCTGATTCCGAAGACGACATGACCGAAGCACCTGAAGAATTTCCGCCCCATTAGTCTCTGCAATGTGCTCTAGAAGATCGCCTCCAAGGTTTTGGCAAATCGTCTGAAGGTGATCCTGCCCGTGGTGGTTTCGGATTGTCAAAGTGCTTTTGTCCCCGGGAGATTGATTACTGACAACACCTTGATTGCATATGAGTGCTTGCATACCATCCGACAGCAGCGGGTGAAGAAACCGTTCTTTGCTTTGAAGATAGACATGATGAAGGCTTACGATCGGGTTGAGTGGAGCTATCTCCACGGGTGTTTAAGCAAGTTGGGTTTTGCTCCTGCTTGGATTGAGGCTGTGATGAGATGTGTTACCAACGTTCGATACGCGGTCAGAGTAAATGGGGAGCTCACTGAACCTGTGGTTCCATCCCGGGGTATTCGCCAAGGGGACCCAATCAGTCCATACCTGTTCCTCATGCACAGAAGGATTGTCCAGTCTGCTTTTTCAAAGGGAGAGTTGTGGTGCGCTACATAGGATTCATAATGGTCGTCAAGGCCCACCTATCTCACACCTCCTATTTGCAGACGATAGCATCTTCTTTGCTAAGAGCGATTTTCAGAGTGTGGATTCCTTGGAGGCAGTCCTCAGTTTATATTGCGCGGGGTCGGGTTAATTGATCAATAAGGAGAAATCATCAATTTTCTTTGGGAGGCACTGCCCGGTTAATGTTAAGAACAGAGTTAAATCTCAGTTGGGCATCAACAACGAAGCTTTTCATGACTCCTACCTTGGTATGCCCACCGAGGTTGGAAGATCGCCGACGAGCACTTTCAAGTTCCTACCAGACAGAGCGTGGCAGAACATCCACGGCTGGTCTGATCGGCCTATGTCAAGAGCGGGGACAGAAACTTTGCTGAAATAAAAAACTCAAGCTATTCCGACCTTCATCTCCAGTTGTTTTCGGCTCACAGTAGCTACTTGTGAAAAGTTCCGCCAGATAGTAGCTGATCAATGGTGGGGACGAGAAGATGGGAAGAAGAAACTTCACTGGCGATCGTGGGATTGGCTCTCGACACCTAAGTCCCTTGGGGGAATGGGTTTCCGTGACATGGGGTTGTTCAATCAGGCAATGCTTGGGAAGCAAGGGTGGAGACTTCTCACCGAGCCTCTATCTCTATGTGCGCGGGTTTTGAAAGGGAGGTACTTCCCAAATGGTGATTTTTGGAATGCTTCGGCTCCTCGTACAGCCTCAGCGACATGGCGTGCGATTCTGCATGGTCGTGACCTTCTGAAGATGGGGATTCAGTGGGGTATTGGGGATGGGAGGAGCACTCACATTCTGACTGATCATTGGATCCCTTCGATCCCCCCAGCGCTGCTTCGGCCCCTTTACCCCATACCTGTTTCGGCCAAGGTCCACTGTTTGATTGATGAGGAGAGTGGGACTTGGAATGAAGATTCGGTGAGAGCCTTTTTCTCGGATGATGTGGCCAACAAAATTCTCCAAGTTCCTATCTGCAGTTTTGGCGGTTCTCATTTTGCTCGCTGGCCATTCACCAAAATGGGCGAGTACTCGGTTAGGTCTGCCTATAACATGGCTAGGACGACTGGCTTCCTGACAGCCCGCAGCTGCAATGGCAGGGGACAACACTCTAATTGGCAGTCGGAGGAAAAATTGTGGAAGGAGCTGTGAAGGGTCAAGGCTCCTAACAAAATGAAGATTGTGCTTTGGAGATTTGCTCATAACTGCTTGCCTTCGGGTGAGCAAATGCTACGCCGCCAGGTCCCGACGCGGACGGACTGCTGTTTCTGTGGCCGGCAGGAGAGTGTTGAACATGCGTTGCTCTTCTGTGCACATGCTCGAGCAGTTTGGGATGATATCAAAGAGGCCATGGGGATCAAGCTGGCTCGCTCATCCTTTGCGTCGCCTAAGCAGTGGTTGTTTGACTATCTCTCCCGCGGCTCCGAGCGTGATGCTACTATAATGAATGTCACCATCTGGCATATATGGGAGGCCCGGAACTCTGCAAGGAACGAACCTGAAGCTCCTCACCCCCAGCGCATGGCAGCGAGGGCTCGGGCTTATATAGATATGATCTTCCAGCACCTGTACAAGCCTACTCCTGCAACTAGGCGTGAGATCCCTGCTTCCAGCTCTCTGTGGTCTCCGCCGCCGCCAGGTACGCTGTTGGTTTCATCGGATGCTGCTGTCTCACGGGAGCTTGGTAAATCTTGCACTGGTGTGGTGGTTCAGGACCATTCCGGTCAATGCATAGCTGCTGCCTCTGAACCCTTGATTGGTGTTACTGATCCTGAAGTGGCGGAGGCATGGGCTCTTCGACGGGCGGTGCGACTGGTACGGGAGGAGAACTACTCTGATGTGGTCTTTCATTCAGACTGTCTCTCTGTGGTGCAAAGACTGAATTCTTCCTCCCGGGACCGCTCCATTGTGGGATCAATTGTTGCTGATATCAAGATGACAACTGGAGCTCTTTCTGTGACTTTCAAGCATGTTCGTCGGCATCGCAATGTTTTAGCTCATGTTTTAGCTAGATCTAGTTTGAACTCTTCGAGTCTATGTATTTTTCATTCTGCTCCGGATTGTATCCGGGACTCTTTGTAACTTATTTGCTTAATCAATAAATGCCGACGTTCTCTCTCAAAAAAAAAAAAAACTCTTACACCACTCAAAATGCATTGCACGTGGTGTGTCATTTCCCGGCTGCGGCTTGATCAAACGCGTGCAAGATTCAAACAAAAACCTTCTGGAAGCAAGAGGGGGCATCTACCAACAGAAAGTTAAGTGTTGCGTACCCGCTGACTGACGGACGGCTTACAGATTGCCCGGTCATGCCAGTCAGCGATTCAGACGCGCTTGAGCCTCGCTGCTCGGCAGCAAAATCTCAATCCTGCGATTTTGTTCCTGCGGCCGAGATCTTGTCGCCGGCATGTCTACAGAAAGCTTCTCTTGATCACATCTGCCCCAACATGCACGCCATTATTTAGAAGTCTCTGGATACCATCAATTTTAAATCCCCCAAAGATGGGCAAATTTAAACACAGGGACAGCAAAGCGCAGAGGGCACCAACATGTCTGAAGGTTTGTGGGTCTCAGTTACTTGCATGAAATGGCGACCCGAGGCTGCTCTGTCAGGTAACAGCTAGATTCCCGTTGTCCACAGCACACTAATTTCAATTTTAAATCCGCAGAGAATTCCTGGCTTTGCAATTATCATGTATGGCTCCTAACTTGCCATGCGACATGCCGGCATTGTAACAGTTACCGGTGTTCTGTCCTGAATATTATTGGCATCTCTGTCTGAAACAAGCTGAGAGAACAACTGGAGCTTTCAGGCATGGCTCCACAGAAACAGTTTTATGTTAATATGCTCTCTTTCTCATTTGAGATGTATGGATTGATTTACACACAACACATGGATAGATGACTAACCACATGGAAAACGAACAGCCAAGGTACAAAAAAATCCATTCTGGATCCATGAGAGGTGGGACTCGGTAATATGACTGTAGTTATAACTAGGAATGTGTATCCTATCACTATACTAAGTATATGGCTTTCCATCCTAAAATATGATCTTCGCAGGCACAATCTTGTGTTTGACTGCAGCGACCAAACTGTCCAGATATCATCAAAAAAGGGTCAGTTCTTGGGGAAGAGCTGGATGTCAAAGCCATCCGGGAAGCCGAGGCCCGGGGTTCGGACTATGTTTCCTCCTTTGACCGTCTTCCATCTGAACATGACAAAAGATACAGTTGTTCAGATTTTGCCTGTTCAGAGCTTAAGATAGAAAGAGTTGAAGAAAGGTTGCTATATTTACTACTGATTTAGAGGTGACAAGATTTTACCTGTATTTCGTAACCAGGCTGTGAATGAATGTTGCCATCAAGACCTTGGTGAGATCGGTTCCAACGCAGAACCGAAGCCCGCCTCCGAAGGCCATGAAATGCTTCGTTCCACCGGTGATTTCAGGCTTGCCCTGTTCAGCAAACACCAGATCAGGATCCATGTTTCGATGTGGATTTTTTTTCTTCTTATGAATATATCAAGAAATAATTTATTTATTTTTGCAGTGCACCGCACTTTAAGTACCAGCACACCTCACACAATCTTGGAGCGCCACAGAATCTTATTACTCGACAATGCCAATTTAGACTCGATCACCTAGCAGGATACAGTGAACCTGAGCGCAACTTGCTACCGCATTCGTAGATACATGTCCTAGATTGGCAAGGCAGCTCTCTGTTTGAAGATTTTGCCTTGTACTTTGTTATACTTCATTCTGTCCTTTTACTGGAAAATGGTGAAATGGCACATGAAGTTCTATCTACCTACCGGATTGAGATATTGTCAGTCTAGAACCCTGAACCCCAACATTGAAAATAAAGAACGGCCAGAGACCACCGTGGTTACTGCGACTCAGACACGCGGTGTATATTTTTTCTACTAGTTAGACAGAGGAGGCCGCTTCTTTTTACTTGTTCATTAGCGCCCGCTGTTTTTCGTCAAAAAAATTCATGAGCTCACTCATGGACATAGGCATGTACTGCATCTGTTGCCATTTTGACCTCCTTGTTAAACTACTAGGCAGGGAAGTTTCGGCGATGGTTCGGTCTCGCAGCCTGCATGGGCAACAACCGAAATCGTTCTTTGATCTCTGGAGCCAAGTTCGGTCTCGGGATCAGAACCCTGATAACTTATACTAATGCCCATGTTAATAATTGGAACTTTGCAGTTGATTAGAGTACCGTTTCTTGAGATTTCCGCTTTAATGGCGAGACCAGAGACGAGAATATACGCGAGTTCGTTGAGCAGAGCAGATCATGGCATTTGGCACCTACTTCCTACTTCCTAGGTACTGTAGCTTCAAACAATAGGACATGAACAAACTGAAGGACCAGACACCATGGCCTGAACGGCCATCAACTTGAAAGAAGCAGAATGCTATGGTTTCTTTGAGATGAGATGAAGATCGAGGACGAACCTGCCACCTCCATGGGTTGAACGCCAGTGGATCTTCGTAGATGTCAGGGTTTAAGTGCACCGCCGGCGGACACACCATGATACCCCATCCCGCTGGAACCGTGTAGCCTGCGCCGAAGATGGCAAACACAACACGGAGTTAAGAAGATTCGCCACAACTTGCTAACAGAGGACCTGGTCTGAGAAGAGATGCCATGCATGTGATCCTTGTCCTACCTTTGATCTCAACGTCTTGCAAGGCCTTCCGGAAAATCCCCGGCACGATGTTCGCGAGTCTGACGATCTCCATTATCACCTTCACCATGGAAATTGATGGACAGGGGCGTCAGTTTCAGGAATTCAGAGTTCAGATTATTTTTTTTGGGGAAACACAGTTTGCAACTAACCAAGACTATCTATCTATCAGCATCGAAGATTGGGACTTGGTTAAACAATTGGGAAACACAAACTCTGAACCTGCAGAGTTTGGGCCCCAAGATTCTTATGCTAATAACTTGCAACTGGCCACTCGTTTGATCCCATTATTAGCATATATCAACATGTTGTTACTACCCTAACAAGGCAACTTGTACAGTTGCACTATCTAAGCTAGCTAGGGTGCATCAACCCAGGCTAGGCTCACCTGAGCTGTGAAGGTCATCGATTTGTACTCGGCCCACGTGACCGGGGCATCTGGGTCCTCCCTGTTCCTGACGATCGCTTCGTGTTCCTCCTGTCACGTGATTCCTCCGTCAGTGTCTGCTTCATTTCCAGTTAAAGCAAAAGAAATTTGCTTGGCTAATTGTCTCGATGACGACTCTCTGTGGCAGGGATGTACTAACCGTTAGCGCGTCGACGACCCTGGGGTTCTCGGTGAGCAGCTTGACCCCGAGGGTGAGCGCCAGCGCCGTGGTCTCGAAGCTGGCGAAGAGGAGCACGAACATGAGGTCCAGCGCGATGGTCTCCGTCAGAAGCGGCTTCTCCCTCCTGAGTTCCTGGATCACGTGGTCGAAGAAGTCCTCGCACTTCCTCTCCGGATTCGCCATCCTCTCCTTCATCATGCCCTTGAGCACCTTCATCGCCTTCTTCCTCCCCTGCACCACCGCAGTTTATTTTTAAAAAAGGATCCCCGTACAGTACACTCTCTGTCAATCAAGCGGGGAACTGAATTTGATGGAAATATATATCTCTCTCTCCCTTGAGGTTTAAGGATTGCATGTGCGCAGCCATATATATCCTGACAAGTACATCTGTGCGTGCTCATTAATTTAGTGGCCTCACATGTAGTAGTACCACTCACTGTTCACAACAGGTGCAATTTGTGGAAGATTAATTCAGGGAGCAGCTGCTAGCTGCTGAAGGACAGAGGGGGCAAATGAAATGTGTGGTATGGGCATACCTCCATGCATTCGTGATAGGCCGTGCCGGGAATGTTGAGGGGGAACGAGATCAGGCCGCGAATGAACGCCGTAAAATTCTCCCGCAGGCTCTCCGACGACTTGGTCGGCTCGTAGCCGATCAGCTTCTTGGCCGTAAGGTCGAAGATCATCTGAAAACGAAAAGAAAGAACCTGCATTAGCCATCTCGGCTCCGAGCAGACCGCGGACTGGATCATCGTCTGGGCGTGGTGATCGGTCATTCGATCTTACAGTGGAGAGCCCGTCCTTGATGTCGACGCAGGGCTGCGCCGCCCACGCGGCGAGGCTGCCGCGGCAGGCGGCGTCGGTCTCGGCGAGGAGCACCGCCTTGAGGTTCTCCTGGCCGTAGAGGCGGAGCACCAGGGTCTTGAGGTACTTGTAGATGAAGCCGTGCAGGGAGCCGACGTTGTCGCGGCCGAAGATCTCGGTGAAGGTGTCCGGGTACCAGCTCTCGAACAGCTTCCCCTCGTTCTGGAACACGTAGTGGTTCACGTCCGGGTCCGCCGACACCACCACCGGGCGCCCCACGATGCTCGTCTTGAACATGCTCCCGTACCTCTTCACCCTGTCCCGGACGAAGGGGGAGAGGCCGCAGGTCGGGTTGGGGGCGAAGAACTGCAGCGTCTCGCCGATGATGGGGATGCCCATGGACCCCGGTGGGAGCGTGCCGGCGCATTTGGGGTGGCGCCACCTGTGCACCCAATGGATGAGGGCGACGACGGCGGCCAATGCCGCACCCCAGAGGGCTATATAGGCCATGGCAGCCATGGCCTCGAGGAAAATCGTGCTATATATTCTTGGGGACAGCGGGATGGTGGTGGTGATGCGGAGAGAAGCTAGCTCAAGATATGGCTGCATGTGCGAAGCGAAGGGAGCAGGAAGCTAGCCAAGCCAAGGAGGAGGAGACAGGGGGGTTCTGTGTGGGTTTGTGAGGAGTATGAGCTAGAGAAGATTGCCTTATATAAGCGTTGTAAAGGTATTTAATCACCATCTTTGAAGGCACTGCCTTAGACAAGGGAGAGAAGACAAAATGCATTTGCCCCCTTTATTGTTTGTTATTTACGTATAAGCTCCTTTACATCTCACTTATGATGTCCAATTTTGGCATCTTGATGCAGTTTAGGACCGACAATGTTTTAGGCTCATTGTTTTGTTATTGCTTGAACTCGACTGTGGTAAAAGAAATAGTTATTCATCTTTTTTTCCACATGACCCTTCGTTCTCGATTCGACTATCTCGCGATAATGGATTGAGAACACTTATCACATGCAAGGATGATATGAGATTTTCGGTTTAATTTTAAGACATGTCATGCTCTCCCTTTTTACTTTTTGAAAAATCATCTCTGGGAAAAAAAAATTAGGGTTTTATCTTAAGACGGCGACAATCCAACTCCGAAGGATCTCCACACACTCGTCTCAAGCCTGTTGTTGTTGCGCACATCTCTCCATTACCGCCATTGGGGATGATCTCTAATTTGGCGAGGCTTCTCCTCCCTTGCCTTGGTCGAGGTCATTGTGTTCTCGTCTCCATATCATGGCGGGTTGATTGTGCGAAGAAATCGAGCAGTGGGATGACTGTCGCAGGGCGACACAATGCTCTTGAACCCTAGGGTGGTTGGCCAAAGAGGAATCATGGTAATTTTTGTGGAGGCATCGTGGAGCAACTCATGACCGGCGTGGCATGTGTACCTTCTCATTGCTAAAGGTGTTATTTGCGAGGCCAACAATCTGACCTTCATTAGTTGGAGCATTCATGGTATGTGCCCTTTTGCTATCGTGCCATCGTGTTTCGCTGAACCTTGTCCTATCTCTTTAGGTGCCTCTACGTACGGCATCACCACCTTCTCATTCATGCGAGTCGGGTGGCTATATGATAGCCGGGTGCGTTGTACCCTCTAGGCTGAAAGTCCTTTATTGACATTCACTTGTTGGATCAGGCAACATCGACATGTGTGTGTCATCTCTTCCGAAGGGCGACAATGCTTTCAACTATGAAGACGGTGACTTGCTTTTGTGCATGTTTCTGAACAACTTTCACTTGTTGAACGAACTGTCATTCATGGGTAGTGTCTTACTTTGTATTCCGCTATTTCGATGAATATTTTTTTAGTCTTACTAGTTTTTGCCTTCGGTTAGCAACTCGTCTAAGTTTAAGATCGTCTAGCAGAAACTAATCGAGCTCTGTCTGATCTCGGTGGTCACTGTCAGTTATGCCGACAATGGCTACATCTTGTATTAAATATAATTAATTATGTATTATATAGTGCATCGTCATATGAGTATGCTAGTGATATTAAACTTCTTCTTTTCCAAGCACTTGTTTAGAAGACTATATGACTACTCTTTTACTCTCCTAAGAAATTGAGATGTCAATGGTGTATGATACACTCTTTTTTCACTAGCTCAGCCTATGAAATCAGTTGTCATTGCGTTTCTTTGGCAAAATTGTCCCTCTTTTAAATGTTCATCCGAAACGATCTTAGCCCAAAGCTTTAACCAGATACAATTATTTTCTCAGTATCAACCACTACAACACTATACTTGACTGATTAACTCCATACATCTAGGTGTTGAGGAAAACCTAGCGCTTAGGTGAATAAAAAGACGATTCATAGGCCGTCACTATTATTGCCGACTGAGACGCTGAGCTCTCTCATCAAGCGACTTACAAATCGCCATTTCACACCAAATTTTCCTCAGCATCAAGATGATGGCACTGGCCTAGCCAAGTCCATGGCTTGAATGATTGGTGGTAAACACAATGGCCAGATTGACTAAACTTACCAACTATGATCATTTTTAGTTGAACTTTCAAAACACTGTCAATTTAATCAGTTTTAAGTTTTTGTGTTCCCATTGTACTTTGGAGCACAAGATTTTGTGTCCAAAGGGTGGGCAGGGGAAACCTTGCCTAGCCTGAGGTGTGCCCACCCTAACTCAAAAGCCCTAGTTCGCCTCTAAGTGAACTTGTTAACCTTGTTTCCAAAAAAGAAAAGAAAACAATTCAACATGAAGTTCCTGCATGCCATCGCAAAAAAGGCAAAGCCACCATGAAAGTCCTCTTGTGCTCCCAAGCTCAAATGAGCTCCGGATGAACAATAAAAACTAAAGAAATAAATTTTTAAAAATAAAAAATTGTTAATTTTTGTGTATCAAACTTTGACAAATGTTTTGAGTGCTTGAAAATTTTCATTATGAAATGACAATCGTGGAAGTCATGGCAAAAAAAAATCAGCACTCCAAAATGCTTTCAAAAATAGCATTTTGGAGCATCGATTTTGCTAAGAAAAGCTTCGATTTTTTCCCACGACTTTCACAAATGGCATTTCATGATAAAATTTTGCAAGAACACAAAAAAATTGTTAAAGTTTGACACAAAATAATTTCATAATTTTTTGGTTTTGTTTACTATTTCTTTACTGTTCATCAGGGATCATTTGAGCTTGGGATCAGATAATCCGCGTCCGATTCACCATGAATACGAGCAGTAGACTGGAGATAGATTGATTGTGTTAGATATGATCGTACGTGGACATTTCTGGAATTTTATTTGTGTGAAAGGACGACTGCACAATAATCCCTCTCTTGGGCACACGGGGTTTGCGGCGACGCTACTGTGCTGATGGGTTTCGCTGGGCGGCCCCATTGGCTGTTGAGAGCTGGCTTTATTGGTTAAGAATTCGGAGAGGAAGACACAGCCAAGTATTGCCCCTTGCCCGGTATGTCGCCAGACCATGGATTATTCTGCTATATATATCCTTCTCAAGTGTCAGGCGATGCGTTTTCTGATTTATTTACGCCAAGCGCGGGTTAGCAGTGTACCTTTCCTCGCTGCATCGACAGCTAGATTTCACTATTCGGCCTCAGCTTCAGGTGAAATGGGAATTACTTGCAGCTAGTGAGATACTAACATTCTCAAAAAAGAAAAGAATATATTCAGATATCTTTGCAGTTGCAGGTCATCAGAAATGCAGCATACTCTACATTATACACTCAGTGACCTATCTTGCACTTTTCACACTTTGCACCTAAGAAATTGAACCCTTTTCCGTGATTCGTGGCCTACGTGCTTATCACAAGACAAATGGGTTGAATATTCACCGGCACGCCGAGCTGTGAAGGGTACACTGTGTGACACAGCAGTTCATCAACTTTGTGAACCCTAACAGAACGTTTCTTTCTTTTGTGGGCTGCACAAATATGTTTCTCAATCTAAGCTCTTATTACTTTAGGCCTCATTAGTGACAGTATATACTATTCGACCAGCTAGCAAGAGATACACTTTTCTTTCTGCGAACTATAATACCCAGATTGCTAGCCTGAATCCAGCCCAGAAGAACAGAATATATCAGACCAATCCTATCTCTGAATCTTCCTGGAAGCACCAAGAAGCGGTCCCGAACACTGCATCCAACGCGTAAATCCGTCAGATGTGACAAATAGATTCGACATGGCTGGTGATGTCCTGTGGTTGTCCATCCATTCCCTGAATTTTATACATGAGCTCCTCCATCTGATGCTCTTGCTAACCAAAAGTGGGCTACACGAAAGTGCAACATGAGACAGGGAAAGTGTCATTTCGTACACCAATTGTCTGAACTTTTTGGAGCATGTGTTTCCAGTTCAGTAAGGAGAGCAGCAAGAGTGCAGACAGTTTTTCATGTAGTTGCTGGAACAGAACAGAATGCTCGTTATATTTATTTTTCCCTTTCATGCTTCTCATGGTTTTTTATGCACCGGGCACGAGCTGCTCCCAATCAATGCATGCAGCTTGCAACATGCGTACGTGTTCCTGGACGCTTGCCGTATGGGTACAGAGTGGGCGCACACGTACAACACAAGTGGCCCCATACCGTCCGTACGTGAGTATAACATGATAAACAGCGAAACATAAGAAACGGGCCTGTCCACTGGTAATACTAATCAATTGTGAAGAATGAGATCCAAATAATGGAGTGAAGCTGAGCTAGAGCTTAGGGTACACTACATGTGGTTTAAAGAGGCGTCAAAATCAGCACACTGTTAGGGCATCTCAACAGCAACCTACAAATTTCTTTTCGCATCCGTTCACGGATAGGGGACCAGTCCGCGGACACGAATAAGAGAGACCGCCATCCAACGCTAGCCGCATACATTTTAAACTGTTTTTCAACAAACCGGATGAAATTCATGCAAACACGGCCGAATTTCATACAAACATGACGGATTTCATACAAACACGTCGGATTTTATTACGTTTCAAACATCTAAAAAAAAGACCCGAACCTAAACCTATCCTACGACGGCGGCGCCCGACGTCCAAGCCCGTGTCGTCCTTCATTCGCCGTCTCCACAAGTACCGGCGATAAGACCGATGAAGTGAAGGTGCGGTCTCCGGCGAGGAAAAGTAGAACATGGGAGACGGATCGGCCCACATGGGACACTAGGCCCTGCCGCCTCCCGTGGCCTACTCATCCTCGGAGGAGTCCGCGACCTATCCGTCGCCGATGGACGTGAGATCCACGATGGAAATGGTGGCGCTGGCGCTGGCGCTGTCATCGTCCCACCTGGCCGCCTGATGGTTCGTCGGCGGCGCGTAGGAGGCGCAACTGGCGTTATTCTCCTTCGCGATCGCCTACAGCTGTGCCTCAGCGGCGGCCGCTTCCTGGCAAGCGGCGGCTTGAGCGCGAATCGTACATGGCACGCTGCTCCGCGACGAAATTGGGGTTTGCTGCGGCCATGGCCGCCACGGCCTCCTCGCTCGCATGCTCACCATAGATCTGGCCCTCCGCTAGCCGGTGCTGCTCCAGGAGGAACATGTTTTACCGTTGTTCCTCATGCGCCTGCCGGAATGCCGACAAAGGCGCCGATGTAGGCTGCACCTCCGCCATGGCGGTGTTCTAGCGCGCTTGCGCCTGCTCCATGGTGAAGGCGGCGTGCACAGGAGGCGCGGGAGCCAGGGCGCTGTTGTCGGAGCCCGTCTCCATCGTGATCTCGTCCTCGCCGTCAGAGACCTCGGGCGAGTTGGCCGGTAAGCCGGCCTTGATCCGCCTGGCACGGTGGCCCTGCCAGGCGGCGGCAAGGGCGGCCACAGCGTGCTTCATCTCCGTGGAAAGGCTCTCCCACAGAGCTTCGCCGCCTGCAGTAATGGCAGATGCAGTGCAAGGGAGAAGGATGGGGAGGGGCTTGTGTCGTGGTGTGGAGTTAGCCGGTGTGGCCTCCTTTAAATAGCAGATTCCAGTGAGGCGAGGCGTCCCAGTGCGTCAATGCGCGGGGTCGGAATGGGTTTCTTGGCCGGCAAGCCTGGTTAATGCCAGCATACAGACGGACAACGGCATTGAACGGGCGTTGTAGATATCCGTCCCGTCCAATCACGCGTCTCCGGCATTGAACAGGCGCGGACACCGGAGATGCGTCGCGTGCAACGCTCTCGGCCGGCGCGCCGCTTCAATGGCGGAGGCAGTGAGAGATCGCGTCCGCCCTGCGCCATCTTCAATGTTGAGCGGCGCCCTCTACAGTGGCATGAATGCGGTCAGCTGGCGCGATGCGGGAACGCACGCGGGAGAGGGAGGAGGGGTTTTGGTGGTCCAGGGCGGTCAGAAGCGGGCTTGGGATTGGTCTGGACTCCCGCAAAGCCCCCCACATTTGTCTCCGGTTTGCGGGAGAAATTGCGTCCGGACCGCCCCGCGGAACCGATATAGGACCGCATTGGATGACTTCCGTGGTCCGGACAGCGCGGTCCGGACGGTTGCTGGTGGTTTGTGGGTCCGCCTTGGAGATGCTATTCGTGTTTATTCGGGTGTCAACTGGCATCCAGACGGTGGCCATGCCGCAGCGGCTGCAAGGACAACCGATCGTGTGTGAAAGTGCAATTAATCCCCGGGTGGTTTCGGTAATTCATAACAATATATAGCTCATTGAACTAATATCCATTCAAGTTTAAATATTTCAGAAAGTTCAATGATTGGCATGGCATGGACTAGAGATGTGGACCCCTCAAAATGCGAAGGACAAAGATTGGCAAAAGCTCAAGACTCTTCATTTATATTTTAGTGATCCAAGATCACATTGAGTCCATAGGCCAATACTATTAAAAGGGGATAAGGTGTTGCTTAATGGTCTACTTGCTCAAAGTGCTTAGTGATATTGCTCCAAAACCCTCAGCCACTTTCTCTTCCAAATATGTCCAAAACCCAAAGTCAAACTCGGCCCCACCGATTTGATCCATCCAGCGCCACCGAGTTCATTTGACATAGCCACTACCAGAAACCCTAACAGTTCGGTTACACTGATACGGATCTCGGTCTCACCGAGATGGCCCTGCAAACTCTCTGTTTCCCTTTGTAACATTTCAGTCTCACCGAAATGAGCGCTCGGTCCCACCGAGTTTGCTTGACCAACTCTCTGTTTGCTCTTTGCTGAAATCGGTCTCACCGAGTTCAAGCAATCGGCTTCACCGAGATGAGGTTTTGTCCTAGCCCTAGCACATCGGTCCCACCGAGATTCCTAACGTTCACATTTTGAACTGAATCGGTCTCACCGAGTTCTTCTATTTGGTCTGACCGAGTTGGGTCAAATGTGTGTAACGATTGGATTTTGTGTGGAGGCTATATATACCCCTCCACCCCCTTCTCCATTTGTGAGAGAGCCATCAGAACGTGCCTACACTTCCACTACTCATTTTCTGAGAGAGAACCACCTACTCATGTGTTGAGACCAAGATATTCCAATCCTACCACAAGAATCTTGATCTCTAGCCTTTCCCAAGTTGCTTTCCACTCAAATCATCTTTCCACCATATCCAAATCCGTGAGAGAGAGTTGAGTGTTGGGGAGACTATCATTTGAAGCACAAGAGCAAGGAGTTCATCATCAACACACCATTTATTACCTTTTGGAGAGTGGTGTCTCCTAGATTGGTTAGGTGTCGCTTGGGAGCCTCCGACAAGATTGTGGAGTTGAACCAAGAAGTTTGTAAGGGCAAGGAGATAGCCTACTTCGTGAAGATCTACCCGAGTGAGGCAAGTCCTTCGTGGGCGATGGCCATGGTGGGATAGACAAGGTTGTTTCTTCGTGGACCCTTCGTGGGTGGAGCCCTTCGTGGACTCGCGTAACCGTTACCCTTCGTGGGTTGAAGTCTCCATCAACGTGGATGTACGATAGCACCACCCATCGGAACCACACCAAAAATCTTCGTGTCTTCATTGCGTTTGCCTTCTCCAAACCCTTCCCTTTACCTTCATATGCAATGTTTTACTTTCCGCTACTACACTCTTAGAATTGCATGTGTAGGTTGATTGCTTGACTTGTACTAGTTGCTAAAATCCGCCAACAATTAAAATTGAGAAAAGGTTAGATTTTTATTTGGTCAAGTAGTCTAATCACCCCCCCTCTAGACCTACTTTCGATCCTACAGTGTGCCGCCGCGGACGACGGTGATTTGCGACGGAAACTTTCGATTCCATGATTCGCGATGATACGGTGATTTTTTCTAGGCGTTGCTACGCGTCGGCTGGCGGGACGCGAGCCAGATCAAGCGGATTGAGCAGTCGAGCATCACCTTCTACCATTGCAACATATGTTGTGTTGCAGATCTTTTTTACAACATAGGTCAAGTTGTAGATTTTTTTGGCAATAGAGGTCTTGTTATTTTAGTTTTTTGCAATAGTGGCCCTGTTGCAATTTTTTTTTTGCAACAGATGTTTGTTTAACTTTTTTGCAATAGAGGTATTGTTATAATTTTGCGCAACAGAGACCATACTGCAGAAACTCACAGTAGCGGACAGCGAGTAGCAAGCAGCGACGGCGGACACTGGTGCTCCCCCGAGACGACAGATGTAGCTTGAGCTCGGGCGCACCGCAAGAGGTGTCGCTCATGGTGGAAGGCGGGCGGAAGCAACGGCGCCCACGCCCGACCCGGCTGCAATGACTTCTGTTTCCAGGACAAAGGCATCGATCACCGGCTGCTAGTGTCGAAAGGAAGGAACCGGCTGCGCAGGACAAGCGTTGCACGGATGAGATGTCGGATGCTCGTGTGCAATCCGCCGGCTGAAGCCAAGCATTAACCATTTTTTTGCCCTTCCCGTGCAAACAAATGACACTAATTTCCATCCAAAAGTGTCAAACTTTAACCTACCATCTAAAGTATGAAATTTGACCTAAATTCATTTTTAGAGGAAAGGCATACACCCGACTTCATAAATAAAGCAACCAGACAGAGTACATCGAAACCAAACAAACGAACAATGTCGGCCACAACCACACGCATAAACAGAGTACTGAGACACATGGCACACATGCCCAAGATCAGCGGCACGCAGGCCGGATAAGACGACGCCAAACAATACCTAGGCCACTACCTAGTACAAAAGGAGAGCCGAAGACGACTAGCCATCTAGGACCTGCTGCGAGATAGAGGAAGCCAAAGCCCGAATTTTGCCACAGAGGAGGTCGAAAGCATCATGGTCGGCAGCCTTAGTCAATGATATCCACTGCTGCAGAAACAGACAAGTTTTAAGTAAGCAGTCGGCAGGCTTAGAAGGATAAATATGCTCAATGGTAAACTTGTTCCTAGTCGTCCACAAGGCCCAACAGATCGCAGCAAAACCAAGACAGAACATGCGTTTAGTAGTCCCAGTAGGGCCATTAGCCAAGACCCTGAGTTCAGAAAAAGAAGAGGGGTTCCAAGGGGCTCCAAGCCAAGAGCGAATACAACACCAAACCATCCTGGCTAAGACACCGTTGAAGAAGATATGATTCGTATCCTCCAGATCGCCGCATAAAGAACATGTGTCTGAGCTAGGACCATTGCGCTTACAAATCTGGTCAGCGGCGGGAAGGCGTACCCTAAAAGCTTGCCACATGAAAATCTTGATTTTAGGAGGAATTCGAGCACGCCAGATCGGTCTGAACTTAGTAGTAGGCATCCTAGAAATGAGCCTAGAGTATAAGGATTTAACAGAAAAGCGGCCAGAGGCAGAGTGGGGCCAGGTCACCGAGTCCTCATTCTCCGAGAGCACAGGGATGGAAGCAACAAGGCGCTGCTGAGGGAGTCTTGGACTAGGGGTTCCTCGGGATGTCGGCATATCTCACATGGGCCGGACAGTTGGGCTGCACTATGGCTGCTGGTGGACCGAACTATGGAGCGACTTTGTATCTGGACGGGAGATCTTTTGTGCCTTGGTGTGCGCTCCAAGTCAAGATGGATGATTCGACATGCCTTTTCCCTTGCTGTAACCGACTATGTGTAACCCTGATACCCTGGTGTCTATATAAACCAGGGGACTTAGTCCGTAGAGGCTAGAGAACAATCACCATCCTACTGGTTTAGGGTTTAGTTCATCTGATCTCAGGGTAGATCGACTCTGTAATCCCCATATACACAAGCAATATAATCAAGCAGGACGTAGGGTATTACCTCTTAGAGAGGGCCCAAACCTGGATAAATATCGTGTCCCGCGTCCCTTATTCCCCATTGACCCAAGATCCACAGTTCGGGACCCTCTACCCGAGATCTGTCGGTTTTGACACCGACATTGGTGCTTTCATTGAGAGTTCCACTGTTGGATCGCCGATGGATTGATGGCTCGCGTGATCATCGGAGACGACATCGACATCGGGGACATCTTCATCCCCGGGCAACTTTTCATGTTCGGCAGCATTGTCCTACATGCCGACTCGACCGGTCATCTTAACCAGGTCGACATTTTCGCCCCTAAGCATCAGCTCAGGTTTGGTGACTTCGAGTACGTCACCGACGCTCGGGGCGATCTAATCTTCACTGGCTTCTCAGCCTCACCTAGAACGACCACGGCCTCTGAAGCATTAACTTCGGGGCCTCTCCCCGATCTGATCTCCGGATCGGCCCTTACCGCACTACCGGCTTCGAGCTCAGAAGTAACTCCTATGTCCGAAGACCGGGAATCAACCCTGTCCGGATCTTTCCTCCTTACCGTGAATCTGGCCTTGAGCCTTAACGGGAGTTCGGCGTCCGAAGACGGGGAGTCAACCCCCGCCGGACTCGCCCTCCCCTCTTCGGACATAGCTTTTGGCCATCATACATCCTTGACATACAAAACCAGGAGCCGGTTCTGCGTATCAACGCTGAATATGCGAGGAGCATGGATCCTACGGATCTTTCATCATTAAACAACCTACTAGACCGGATTCGTGACATGGGGCTCTCCAGCGGCCAGCCCTTGGTTTACGAACAGATCGGGCTCAGGCCCGACAGTAGGGAAATTGTTACCCTACCTATTACACACCTTGTCGCCACCATTGAAGAGTTGGCCGAAGGCTCGCAGTCGCCAAAAATTAAAACAGACTATGTTCGGGTCAGCGGCGACCTTGTCCAGGCCTCGAGCCGGGAATCTGATTTTCACCCCGAAGAAAGCTTGGGGCTAGACCTCGATCCGGAGCACGATCCCGAACCTACGCCGCATTGCCCGGACAATTCGGCATCCGCACTTGGCGTAACGGATGTCCTCGAGATGCCCAACGTCACCACTAAAACCCCGAATACGCCACCAACTGAAGCATGCAGTTTTTTCCCACCCACCCACCACGCGGCATATACCCCAGACTCCGAAAGCCCTGTTGCATGGGATCTGATGTATGTTAAGTAGCAGCCCAGAGAAACAGTCCATCACTACTGGGCCAGATTCCTCCTGGTGAAGAACAAGATGACGGATTGCTGCGATCAAGAAGTAATAGCAGCCTTTAGGTTCAACTTCGAGGATGAAGGTGTCTTGAACGCCCTAACCCGCTGCCACATGCAAAGCTTTACCGAGTTATCGGACTTGGTTCATAAATATTGCGCCATGGAAAGCACCTAGAAGGCACAACAAATGCGTATGGAGTCAACCCATACTGAGCAACTGAGAAAATCTCAGGCAAAGCGCATATACTCACGACGGTCGCCCGAACACAAGCCCGCCGAAAAGAAGACTCGACCTCTCACAAGACCCATGACAGTCTTGGAAGAGCTACTGGACAAACCATGCCCCATACACTCGACCTTACTTAATACAAACCCAACCCACAGGCTTCGAGCTTGTTGGGTGGTTAGGCAGGTGGCAAAGAGCGGCGAATCTATCCTAGGACTCATACCCCCCAGTAGAAGATCACCCTCATACAGCGAGAATGATGTCCTGACGATCTACAAAACTTTCTCCTCGAACAATCAGAGGAAAAGGGCCCTTCGAGAGCTCGACCAAGTCCACCAAGTCACAGTAGCAAACTCCTGGGCTGACACCATCAATCAAAAGGCTCTGATCCGAGACTCTAACATCATCAATCAAAAGGCTATCAATCACGCACCGACGCCTTCTCCCATTGACGATAGCAAAGAAGTAAGCAGTGGGAGAATCCCCCTTAAGAGTCCAATGCAAGGTACCCCTTTGCCGCTAGTAGATCTCGGCCTGCCTGTGCAACTGCACCAAGGCCTCCTCCAGACCGTACCTTAACTGCCACTCAACATCAGAAAGACCAGGCCCATCGCCAACAGGTCTAAAGCCGAAATCTGATCCAACAAACTAGATTTATGCCGGCGGGCCTCGGCTGCCCTGTTCCGAGTCCAACCATGGAGAAATTTCCTAAGGGAGTAGGAGCAGTGGTGCCATCATCCATTGGACCAAAAGAGCGTCTATTCGAAGAAAGCAAAGAGGAGATCTTACTAGAGATTAAATAAAAAAATGTCAACAAACAGCCAGGAGGCATCGAACTGGAACCGGGATGACAACAAAGGGGAATCAAGGCCCGCATCTAAGATAAGAGGAGAATGATCCGAGCCAATGATTGCCCTAGCTTTCAAAACCACATGAGGGAACAAGGAATCCCACCTGGAACAAACAAAGATGCGGTCCAGGACCGAACAAACTGGATCAATCTGATGGTTGGTCCAGGTGAAGCGAGCTCCCACCTAAGGGATTTCACAAAGGGCACAGTCCTGAATGAACCCGTTAAAAGAATCCGCGAGAGGCCACGAAAAGTTACTGCTGCTCTTGTCACTAGGGGACCGTAACAGGTTAAAATCAGCCCCAATCAACATGGGGAGAATACAAGATTCAATCTTATTCGAAATCTCATCAAGAAAGAGAGGGGATAAGGAATGGTCAGCAGGTCCATAAACCACGATGGATTCCGAGAGAGAATTAAGCTGATGGTGATAAAGCACAGAGCTGGCCCAGAAAACACCATGGTTAAAAGTAAAGAATTCGAAAACATCCCTTTTCAAACCAATTAGGATGCCACCCGAGTGCCCAGATGAAGGTAAGAAATTCTGATCGAATCTATCAGCACCCGCCAATGCAGAGAGTTCATTAGCAGAAAAGGAGTCTTTGAAGGTTTCAACAAGCCCAATCAAATCCATGTTATCACCTCTAACAATATTTTTAATCTGGTCCCGGCGCCCCCGAGTGCCAAAACCTCTAATATTCCAAAACAGAGCTCTCATTTTGAAGAAAGGTTTTTAATACGAAGACTCGACCTGCATGGGACATCACATGATTTGGCACGTTTGGCAGGCCCCCGTTTGATAGGGACCGAAGGATCCTGGCCCCTACCAGGATCCATAGCCGAGGCCCCGTCCGTTGCAGGCACGTGGCCACTCGCAGCAGCAGTCTCCTTAGCCTTAGTGATGGCTGCTTGCGCAATCTCGTTAGCACGAACCAGAGATAAGATAGAGGCAGGAGACCCAAAACCCGAATCGAAATCAACCCCCACATCCGACAGAACGAGAATTAAGCGCGAGTCCGGAAGCGGCGGAAGAACTAGATGAACTGGAGAAGAAGGCTTAGAAGTGGGGATTGGGATGGGATAGGTACCTGGGTGGGGAAGATCCTTAGCCGCCGCCCGCCGCTCCGCGCGCACGGCCATTGGCTCACCACTGTCCTTGACCCCATGACCCTTTCGGGCCGTGGAAGCCGGGGAACAGATCGTCGGAGAGTGGATAACAGGGGAGGGCGTGGCAGCACCCGAAGTAGAGCCAGAGGCCGCACCCAGGTGCGCGTCAAGATGACAAGAAAGCACAGTAATTGAGTGCTTGGAACTTGACGACGCCCTGTTCTTAGCCAAGAACTTCATGACCATACACTTCTTCTTTTTGCTCACACGGGCGTCAGTACGAGGGGGAAGGTAGGCAGATCCTCAATTCTAGAGGTAGTAGGCGAAACAGGGCGAACCGGCTCTATTCGAGTAGGCCCTAGAGATAGGTGTGCCAGCCACTGCTACGAGCCTAGTAGCAGCCAAACCAGGGCCAACCTCACTAGCCAAAGGCATCTCAGCAGCAGCACCTTTCAAAGCACCATCAAGGGGAGCATTGTCCTTAAAAATCTCACGGACCTCCGGCTCCATGCCCTCCCACTCGGAGCCAGTGAAGTAGGCGTCAGGGCCCCCGTTGGGATTGGCACCATCAGATCCTTCATTGCCATGAGGGCCAGGAGGGGAAGGCCTAGGAGGCGGTGGTTGGGGGGGAGCTTGTTGGGCCGCAACCCCTTCAACATGAACACGGAGATGGTAGCCAGCAGAGGACGGGAACACATCAACCACCCCATGGACGCACAAAGGGTCAATGCACCAGATTTTAAGATGAGCCGGACCAAGCCTGTCCAAAGAGTCGGAATCAACTTAATTGGCTTTCCCAACAGAACACCAAACGCCATGAGGAAGGGGATGGATCAAAGGCCAGACGGGACATCATCAACTAGCACCCACACTTTAGAGAGAGGCCCAACAAAACGGGAACCACTAGTAGCCGCTTTGACCGAGACCACCAGTTGATTGATCGGGAGGGTAAAACTAGTACAGGAAGAAATCATCTTCAGACTCTGCTGTGAGGGGAAAACGGCCGAAAACTCGAACTCAGAAATCTGTTGCACTTGCCAGTCCCATCCTTCCACATCCCAGACACGCAACTCATCCAACAACACCTCAGGGGAGACCCGCAGACCCTGAACAATGATGATGGCGGCATTGGAGAGCGAAGGGGTAATAACTGCCAAAGGAACCTCACTGTCCAGAGCAAAAAAGGAGCACCCCGGAAGCCCGAGACCATATTGGATGAAGGAAGGAGGTTCGCAACGGTTGCGACAGTTAATAGTGAGGTGTACCTCCACCCTACAAATGAGGCAAAACAGGGGATTGAAGCAGCAGGATTGGAAGTGCCCGGGTTGGTGACACGCGAAGCAGGTGAGGGTGGAAGAAGATGTGGAAGAAGGAGGGGCTGGTCGGGCGGGGGGTGGAGGGGGAGTAGGGAGGATGCTATCGCCGAGGACGAAGGAAGAGGAAGCACCAGGAGCCGAATCGGGGAAGCGGCGAGGTTTGGCCATGTAGGGAGCAGGTCCCGAGCCACCACGATTGAACTGACGCCCACCAAAGCCCGCACCTGCTGCCGCCGGGCAAGAAGGGGCCAGCGCCACGGGACCGCGAGGAGGGACCGTGCGGGGGGCCGTAGGTGCCGACGCCGCCGCACGCCCCACCGTCGCCACCTCCCAGGGGTCCGCAGCATTGGTGGCCTAACCACCCGAAGGAACCGCAGAAGGTCCACCAGAACCAGATCCGAGGCCGGACCCACCGTCGGCCCCCATTTGCGCCGCCGACGACCACGCCCGCTCATCCCACTGCAGCCATTCCAGCCCAGCCGCTCAGGCCTCGCGGTCACGAGCCACCTGCTCGCGAGCCGCCCGCTCTGCCTCCAGCTTGTAGCGGAGGGAAGCCTCATAGGCTAGATCAGAAGCCGCCTCCGTCGAGCCCTCGCGACGGCGCTTGCTGTCGGAGATGGCCTCGCTGGAGGAGCCCCGAGACTTGTCCATGGAAAGGATCGCCGCAAACGAGAGGGTGAGGGGGGAGGAGGACTAGATCTGGAGAAACATCAGATAGGGAAACGGGAGCGTTGCACGTCTGAGCGAGAAGCAGGGAACCCTAGAAATGGGGGAAAGGACCCCTTGCGCACCCATAAATATCCAACGCGACCAGGACCGGGGCCAGACTGATGGGCCACAACGGAGGGGGGGAGGGGGAATTGGACCAACAAGCGGCCCAGGCCGTGGCCCCAGGAGGGGGGGGGAGAACTTAGAGGAGGAGAGAAGGAAGGGGGGCCCGAATGGCCCATCTGAACCAGGCCCAAGAGCCAGACATTCTCGGGGCCCACCAGCCCCGGCAACGAGATCCAGATTTAGGGTGTGCGATGGCGGCCAAACCACCGACCCTGACGAGCCACCGTCCGCTGATCTGACCACCGCCGCAGCCAAGAGGGAGGGAGAAGGCGAGGCCAGCATAGGCGACGCCGGACCGTACGCCGGCATCGGGCCCAAGACATGGAGCGCAGGGGAAGGATATGAAAACTTACCCGATTTCCGGCGACGATGAGACACACGCGACCAGCCAGGCTCCACCGAGGAAGCAACGGTTAGCCAGCCCCGAACCCCCGGAGCAAATTTCTTGGGGCACGCCAGCACCGGCCCTGGAGCCACCACCCCAAGGCAAAGTAGAGGCGGAGATGAGGGCTCAGATCCCGAATCCGCCTCGTCGACCTCCAAGGCCCAGAAGCGGCTGCCCGACCGTTGGGGAGACAGAGGAGGGGGAAGGGACAGGGGAGATGAGGAAAGGCTGGATCTAGGGGAAGCAGGGAAGGAATCTACCAGGGGACCGGCTGGGCCGGCGAGGGATCCGACCGCGGAGGGGAGGGGAGACATGGGCGGGGAAGGAGGAGGGGGGATAGGAGAGCCACCGAAGAGCTCTCAAAGCATGAAGAAAACCTTGCCGCACGAGAGGTTTCCCATCAGGACAACATCTCAAATGCTCTTGACCTAAATTCATGAGGGTCAGGGCGATCGTCCGGCTACTTGGCCAGACAGTCCGGCCTTGCCTAGTTTGGCATGCACCAATGTTACTTTTGGCTGTAGAATTTGCATATGATCTCGGTTGGGGATGACCCCAAAAGTGAATATGTCTGTTTTGACAAGCCAAATAACTTTCATGTCAAATGTTTTGATGAGCTAAATAACCGTCATGTCAAATATTTGTTCGTTCGAGGCCATCTTAAAGTGTCTTGGCTCCTTTGTAACTTATGCAGCAGAAAAAACATGAACCATTGGCAAGACAATTCCCAGAAGTCTGAGTGTCCGACCCTTTGTCCAGCTTTGGTTTTCAACCTTCTTATGTCTCATAGCAGTTATTTGGACATAGGCCCAGACTTCCGGCCCTTCGTCCGACTACCTGGCCTGATAGTCTGGCCATTTTTAGATTCTGTTGCTGCAATTGCAGTGTGTTGGCTATAATTTTAGCATATTACATTGGATTTAGATAATTCAAAAAGCAAAATCGTTCGACTTGACAAGGCGAAAAATTATCATGCTGAACACCTTTTCATTTGAGGCCATTTTAAGGATGTTACCATGCAAGCCAAAAAATGGTGTCAACATCATCTACTTGGTCCATGTGTGGAGGCAATTTACAATTGACGTGTTTGCTCGTGTATCTGTTATTCACTCCGATGGCGCAACCCCAAACTGCTAACCATCTCTACGGGGCGCAATATTGACAAATTTTAGCCTTTGTATTGGAGGTTTCTAGCGGCACGCCTCGGTGCTTGGATATCTCCCTCTCAGTGAAGAGCTATGCAGTGCTCAACATGGTCTAAGATGGCGCAAGCGACAACGGATATACTAACTCGACTTTTGCTTGGCGTGTGTGTTTCGTCCTTGTCCGCGGTGTCATATGTGACTGGAATAAATTGGTTTTGTGTGGGCGTTCTGGACTGTCAGCGACATGTGATCAGTGGGATGGTGGGCGTTCCAACAATCCACTCGGTAAAACGTGTTGGACGAGTATTGTTCTAATTGTGTGACTAGGACTACTACATATGCATGATGATGGATCGGCAGGTGGTGGCAGCACATGGTGATGTTGGCTAAGTGGTGCTCTTTGGGTGTTGGGGCTCAAGTTTGAGGGATGAAAACTCTAAGTTCGACCTTTATTAGTTGAACCTGGTAATGGCGTCGTTCACGTGGAGTTCCCTTGTTAAAGGCATTGTATGAAGTTAACTCAGACGCCTCTCCATGGTGAAAACCTATAAACTGACCTCAGTGATTGGGTTCAAAGACGGTGGTGCTCCAACGAACTTCCCTTCCTAGATGTGTCATTGCTGGGGCTCCTACCCTGTTACCTAAGTCCCCATCATTGATAGTTGTTGCAGTTGTTTGCTGCAGTTGTTCACTTGGCTTTCTTCTTCTTCTTCTTCTTCTTCTGTAGCAATTTAGTTGTGTGCATCCTCGGTGTCTTGAGTAGCTATTAACATCATACATTTACTAACTAGAGGTTCATGCAGAATTAAGGGTAGCAATTGGACATAGTTAAACCACGACAAGTGATGTTAATTAAGTATTTCTCTTTGCAGCCTCGGTGATTTACTTGGAACATGTTCATACATGCAAAATTATATAATAATTTAGTCTAAAAGATTTTGCATCATGCACTGGCTGTACTTAGGTTTTTAATTGTTCAAAATGCATCCTTATGATGCTCCCTGGTTTTTCGTTTTAACCTTTGTTGCTAGCATACACTTGTACTAGGCATGAATTCTGCTTGTGCATCTGATACTTGTGAGCTGTGTTGGGATTTCCTCGAAGAGGAGAGGATGATGCAGTACAATAGAGATAAGTATTTTCCTCACTTAAGAACCAAAGTTATTAATCCGGTAGGAGAACCATGCAACACCTCGTTAGCAGTACCTACACACAAAATAACAAATACTTGCACCCAACGTAAACAAGGGGCTGTCAATCCCTTCGAAGTTAATTGCAAGGATCAAATCTCATAGTGATAGATAGATAAACAAAAATATAAAATAAATAAAAGTAAATAAATTGCAGCAAGGTATTTTTTGATTTTAATATATGATTAAAATAGACCTGGGGGCCATAGTTTACACTAGAGGCTTCTCTCTTGAACCTAGCATACGGTGGTAGAAAAGCTAATAATCATGATGATATCCAAGGCAATGATCATGTATATAGGCATCACGTCTGAGACAAGTAGACCGACTCCTGCCTGCATCTACTACTATTACTCCACACATAGACCGCTATCCAGCATGCATCTAGAGTATTAAGTTCATAAAGAATGGAGTAACGCCTTAAGCAAGATGACATGATGTAGACAAAGTAAATCCAATCAATATGAATTAACCCCATCTTTTCATCCTTAAGGGCAACGATACAAGTACGTGTCATGTCCCTTTCTGTCACTGGGATTGAGCAATGCAAGATCAAACACATCACAAAACACCTCTCCCATTGCAAGAAAAATCAATCTAGTTGGCCAAACCAAACGGATAGATCGGAGAGAAATACAAAGCTATAATAATAATGCATAAAAGAGTTCAGAGAAGACTCAAATAATATTTATGGATAATCTGATCATAAACCCACAATTCATAGGATCCCAACGAACACACCGCAAAAAGGATTACATCGAATAGATCTCCAAGAACATCGAGGAGAACATTGTATTGAAGATCAAAGAGAGAGAAGAAGCCATCTAGCTACTTGCTATGGACCCGTAAGTCTGTGGTATACTACTCACACATCATCGGAGGGGCATCAAGGTTGATGTAGAGGCCCTGCATAATCAATTCCCCCTCCGGTAGAGTACCGAAAAATGTCTCCGGATGGGATCTCCGAAGAACAGAAACTTGTGACGGTGGAAAAAGTATTTTGGGTGGCTCTCTGATGTATGGGGAATATTTGGGAATTTATAGAGACGGAATTAGGTCAAGAGGTGCCACGAGGGGCCCACAAGCCTGGGGGCGCCCCCTGGGGCGCGCCTCCCGAGCTTGTCACTCCCTCGTGGCTCGTCAGGTCTTTTCCCGAACCTTCTAAGGTCCCTTCTGGTCCAGAAAAAATTAATCCAAAGTTTTTTCTCCATTTGCACTCTGTTTCATACTGATTTCCTGAAAAACCAAAAACAAGCAAAAAACAACAACTAACACTGGGCACTAGGTTAATAGGTTAGTCCCAAAAAATGATATATAATTGCATAATAAACATCCAAGATTGATACTATAATAACATGGAACAATAAAAAATTATAGATACGTTGGAGACATATCAAGCATCCCCAAGCTTAATTCCCGCTCATCCTTGAGTAGGTAAACGATAAAAATAGAATTTTTGATGTGGAATGCTACTTATCATATTCATCATGTAATCTCTCTTTTGTGACATGAATATTAAGATCCGAATGATTCAAAGCAATAGTCTATAATTTGACATAAAGATATCAATACTCGGGCATACCAACAAACAATCATGCCTTTCAAAATATCAATGCTAAAGAACATTATCCCTAAAAAATCATATGGCCTTGTCATGCTCCATCTTTTTAACACAAAGTATTTATCATGCACAATCCTGATGACAAGCCAAGCAATTGGTTTAGACTTTTTAATGCGCTTCAGCCTTTTCAACCCCTACGCAATACATGAGCGCAAGTGATTCAGCCGGGGAAACTTCCCTCCGGGAGGGGGAAATCGAAGCCATTGTCATCACCAACGAACCTCTCATCATGGGAGGAGCAACCTTCATCAACATGTTCACCAACACCATCTCATCTCAAACCCTAGTTCATCTCTTGTATTTAATGTTTGTCTCAAAACCTCAGATTGGTACCTGTGGGTTGCTAGTAGTGTTGATTACATATTGTAGTTGATGCTAGTTGGTTTATTTGGTGGAAAATTAAATGTTCAGATCCTTAATGATATTCAATATCCCTCCGATCTTGAACATGAATATGATTTGTGAGTTGTTACTATTGTTCTTTGATACGTCTCCAACCTATCTATAATTTTTTATTGTTCCATGCTGTTATATTATCAATCTTGGATGTTTTATATTAATTTTATAGCAACTTTATATCATTTTTTGGGACTAACATATTGACATAGTGCCCAGTGTCAGTTGTCGTTTTTTGCTTGTTTTTTACTTCGCAGAAAACCAATACCCAACGGAGTCCAAATGCCACGAAACTTTTTGGAGAATTTTTTCTGCCCAGAAGACACCAGGGAAGCCCAAGAAGTGCACCAGAGGAGGCCCGTGGGGCCCACTAGGCACCAGGGCACGCCAGAGGCTCCTAGTGTGCCCTGGTGGGTAGTGGGGCCCATGGGAGGCTTCTCCACCACCTCTCAGCTCTATAAATACTCTAATATTCCAAAAATCCTAGAGGAACACAGAGAAAATATTTTCCGTCATCGCAAGTTCAAGAACCACGGTATCCAATCTAGAGGCCTTTTCCGGCACTCTGCCGGAGGGGTCAACGATCACGGAGGGGTTCTTCATCAACACCGCTTCCCCTCCGATGTTGTGTGAGTAGTTTACCACAGACCTACGGGTCCGTAGGCAGTAGCTAGATGACTTCTTCTCTCTTTTTGATCTTCAGTACAATGTTCTCCTCGATGTTCTTGGAGATCTATTTGATGTAATGAATTTTTGCGGTGTGTTTATTGGGATCTAATGAATTGCGAGTTTATGATCAGTTCTATCTATGAATATTATTTGAGTCTTCTCCGAACTCTTTTATGCATGATAGTTATAGCCATGTATTTCTTCTCCGAAACTTTGGTTTGGTTTGGCCAACTAGATTGATTTTTCTTGCCATGGGAAGAGGTGCTTAGTGATGGGTTCGATGTTGCGGTGCTTAATCTCAGTGATAGAAAGAAACATGACACGCATGTATCATTGCCATTAAGGATAAAAAGATGCGGTCTATTCCTACATGAATAGATCTTATCTACATCATGTCATCGTTCTTATTGCATTACTCCGTTTTTCCATGAACTTAATATACTAGATGCATGCTGGATAGCGGTCGATGTGTGGAGTAATAGTAGTAGATGCAGAATCATTTCGGTCTACTAATCTTGGACGTGATGCCTATATACATGATCATTGCCTTTGATATCGTCATAATTATTTGCTTTTCTATCAATTTCCCAACAGTAATTTGTTTACCCACCGTATGCTATTTTCTTGAGAGAAGCCTCTAGTGAAATCTACGGCCCCCGGGTCTATTTCCTATCATATTATTTTTCAGATCTGTTAATCCAAAAATCCAAAAATACCTTGCTGCACTTTTTCTTTCTTTATTTTATTTTGTGCTTTTGTTAGATCTATTCAACCAATCTCATACAATTTAATCTATCTCAATACCGAGGAGGGATTGACAACCCCTCTTACGTGTTGGTTTGCAAGTATTTGTTATTTGTGTGCAGGTACTATTTACATAGTTTGGGTGGATCCTCCTACTGGATTGATAACCTTGGTTTCATAACTGAGGAAAATACTTACCGTTGCTGTGCTGCATCATCCTCTCCTCTTCGGGGAAATACCAACGCAGATATAAGCAATCAGGAAGAATTTCTGGGGCCGTTGCCGGGGAGGATCACGTCTAGATCTATCAAGTACCCAATCTCAAATCTCATCTCCTTGCAATTTACTTTATTTGCCATTTGCCTCTCGTTTTCATCTCCCCCACTTCTAAAATGTTTTCAAAAAAACGCAAAAATATTTGCCTTCTTTTTCGTCTGCCTTTTTGCTCGTTTGCTATCTTTGCTTGTGTTACCATGTGTCTTCTATTTGCCTGCATCTTCGTTTGCTAAAAATCTATTGATAGGGATCCTCATCCACTTGCTAATCTTTTTAAAAGATCCAATTATGATGAACCAAATGCTAGTGAATTGAGTTCACTAGATTATCTTTATGAAGTTTTTCTTGAAATTCATGAATCTGAAAATTGTGATGAAGTGTTTGAAGAAGAAATTTATAAAGTGATTCACGATAGCTCCTTGAATGAAAAGCATGATTGCAATGATGTTATTATAAATTCTATTAATGTCAATTGTGTTAATAATATGCAAAACCATAAGCTTGGGGATGCTAATTTTGTTATGTCCACTAGTTATGGCAATGATCATGATTGGGGTGATTCTTCTTATGATCTTGAAAATTTATTTAAGCCTCATGATGAGTATGTTAGTAATAATAATGTTTGCAATAATATTGAAAGTGGGTTTGGAAGAGTGTTAACTTTACGTAAAAATAATCCCACATATTTGGAGAGTGTTCAATCTTATGAAATTTTTGATAAAAGTGGGTTTGGAGAGGTCATGACTTTAGTTGATATTAATCCCACTATCTTGGAAGATTATAAAACTTTTATGCATGTGGATCATGAAGAGAAAATTTTATATGATAGTTATATTGTTGAATTTGATTATGATCCTACATGTAATTATTATGAGAGAGGAAAATATGGTTGTAGAAATTTTCATGTTACTAAATTACCTCTCGTTATGTTGAGATTGGCAATGTTTTATTCCTCTCCTTTGCATATGCTAGATGATTCTTGTCTTGATAATTTGTTTGCTTATAAAATTCCTATGCATAGGAAGTATGTTAGACTTAAATGTGTTTGTCACATGTTTTATGATGCTCTCTTTGTGTTTCAATTATTTTCTTTCATGTGAGCATCAATAAAATCTCAAGCCTATCTTGATGGCTATAAAGAAAGAGCTTGTTGGGAGGCAACCCAATGAATAAAATAATTTTTCTCTTTTTCGTTTTGTTTTTGTGTGTTTACACAATTATGCCTATGTTATGACTGTGTTTTTTATGTTTTAATTAGTGTTTATGCCAAGTAATGCCTTTAGGATGGCTTGGGTGATAGTTGATTTGATCTTGTTGGAAAACAGAAACTTTTACGTCTAGTAGCAGAATTGTTTAAAATCACAGAAGCGACGAAAAATTCTGAATGTTTTACACAAGATTGATATATGAATTGGCTCTGTTGTCCTAATTTTTCAGAATTTTTAGAATTACAGAAGTATGAGTAAACTTCGAGTCTTTACGGACTGTTTTGTTTTTTCAGATTCTATTTTTGTTGCATTGTGTGCTTATTTTGATGAATCTATGGAATATACCAGGGTTTTTTAGCCATGGTAAAGTTAGAATACAATAGGTATAATGCAATAACAAAATATGAATGGGTTTGCAACATTACTTAAAGTAAAGATTGGTTTTCTTATACTAACGGATCTCACGAAGGTTTTTGTTAAGTTTTGTGTGATTGAAGTTTTCAAGTTTTGGGTGAGATCACAGTGGATGAAGGAATAAGGAGTGAGAAGAGCCTAAGCTTGGGGATGCCCATGGCACCCCAAGGTAATATTCAAGTAGTACCAAGCAACTAAGCTTGGGGATGCCCCGGAAGGCATCCCCTCTTTCTTCTAACGACCATCGGTAATTTTACTTGGAGCTATATTTTTATTTGTCACATATTATGAGTTTTGCTTGGAGCGTCTTGTATTATATGAGTCTTTGCTTGTTTTGTTTCTTAGTTTGTCATAATCATCCTTGCTGGACACACCTATTTGATAGAGCCATAATTATGCAATGATTTATTAGAATTGCTCTATGTGCTTCACTTAAATTTTTTGAGCTATGGAATTGCTCTAGTGATTCACTTATATCTTTTTGAGCATGGTGGTGCTTTATTTTTGAAGAAATATGCTCTCATGCTTCACTTAGATTATTTTGAGAGTTAGTAAATTTTAAAGAAATATCCTCTCAATGCTTCACTTATATTATTTTGAGAGATGAAAATTGTTTCGAAGAAATATGTGCTCTCATGCTTCACTTAAATTTATTTGAGAGCTTTGTTAGTACCAGTGGTAATATATGAAACTAGTCCCAAAGTGATAGATATTCAAGAGGGATATAATAAAAATTTTCATGAAGATCATTGGATATTATAAACTTGATTCCTTGTAATAGTTTTGAGATATGAAGATAATAATATGTGAGTCATGTTGGTGAGTAATTATGCTTTAGTAATAATATTGGTGTTAAGGTTTGTGATTCCCTATGCAAGCACAGAAGTCAATAGTTATGCAATGAAGTTATATCCTACTTGTGGTGCATTATTCGGTGTTATTTATGTTTAATGCTCTTTTATGATCGTTTTCGTTTCTTGGTTGGTCGCTTCTCAATCTATTTGGTAGCCTCCATTTGTACTAAGTAGAATACTACTCGTGCATCCAAACTCCTTAAACCAAGTTGTGCCAAATGAGTCCACCATACCTACCTATATGCGGTATTTCCGTGCCGTTCCAAGTAAATTTGTATGTGCCAACTCTAATTTTCAAAATGAATTTCGTTTTTGTGTGCCCATACCGCTCATGAAGCGGCAGGGGGTTGCCAATATTTTCCATGCCAGATATTTTGTTCTCAAGATGAGTGTTTATTCACTTATCATTGCACGAGAGTGTGGCAAGGTAATAGGGATGCCCAGTCCCAAAATGATTTTTTTATTTATGTTGTTCAATAATAAATTCCTTGGAAACTGTTGGTATGGAAGGCACCCGTGGATAGCCTAGCCATGGATTGTGAAAGAATGGTGGAAAAAGGAATAAACTTTATTTTCTGTTTGGGAACCGCCTATGATTTATCTAGCATGGGAAGTATTGGGAATTCTCGGTCGTTTTCGTTTACAGGAAAAGCATGCCTCTCAAAACAATTTTATCTCTCAATTTAAGATTTGAGATCTGGCACCTCTACAAATCTCTGCTTCCCTCTGCGATGGGCCTATCTATTTACTTTTATGCAATTTTTATTTTTATTGAGTCTCCATCTTCTCTTATAAAGCACCAATTAGGGAACACTACTATCATACTTGTGAATTAGGCATAGTTAATATTTGAGTGTGCTTCGTGAATGGATCAATGATTGAGCATAATGGGCTAGGGATAGCTTTCTTTACTGTTGATATTTTGAAAGACATGGTTGCTTGTTGATATGCCTGAGTATTGATGTCCTCATGTCAAATATAGACTATTGCTTTGAATCATCTAAAAGTCCAAATGTCCATGCTACAAAAGAAAAAAATATGAGATGAACATGTTAGGCAGCATTCCACATCAAAAATTATGTTTTTATCATTTACCTACTCGAGGACGAGAAGGAATTAAGCTTGGGGATGCTGATACGTCTTTGATACGTCTCCAACTTGTCTATAATTTTTGATTGTTCCATGCTATTATATTATATGTTTTAGATGTTTTATATGCATTAATATGCTATTTTATATTATTTTTGGGACTACCCTATTAACCTAGAGCCCAGTGCCAGTTTATGTTTTTTTTCCTTGTTTTTGAGTTTTACAGAAAAGGAATATCAAACGGAGTCCAAACGGAATAAAACTTTCACGATGATTTTTCTTGGACCAGAAGACACCCAGAGGACTTGGAGAGGGGGCCAGAAGGTTCCCGGGGAGGCCACAAGCCTGCCAGGCACGCCCCAGGGGGGTGCCCTGAGGGCTTGTGGGCCCCTCGGAGGTCTTCCAACCCTAATCTTTGCACTATAAATTCCCAAATATTCCCAAACCATCAGAGGCATCCACCAAAATACTTTTCCGCCGCCGCAAGCCTCTGTTCCCGTGAGATCCCATCTTGGGGCCTTTTTCGGCACCCTGCCGGAGGGGGATTCGATCATGGAGGGCCTCTACATCAACCTTGCTGCCCTTCCGATGATGCATGAGTAGTTTACCATAGACCTACGGGTCCATAGCTAGTAGCTAGATGGCTTCTTCTCTCTCTTTGATCTTCAATACAATGTTCTCCTCGATGTTCTTGGAGATCTATTCGATGTAATACTTTTTTTGCGGTTCATTTGTTGAGATTTGATGAATTGTGGATTTATGCTCAGATTATCTATGAATATTATTAGAGTTTTCTCTGAACTCTTTATGCATGATTAATATATCTTTTTATTTCTCTTCGAACTATCGGTTTGGTTTGGCCAACTAGATTGGTTTTTCTTTCAATGGGAGAGGTGCTTAGTTTTGGTTTCAATCTTGCGGTGTCCTCACCCAGTGACAGAAGGGGTAGCGAGGCACGTATTGTATTGTTTCCATCAAGGATAAAAAGATGGGGTTTATATCATATTGCTTGAGTTTATCCCTCTACATCATGTCATCTTACTTAAGGTGTTACTCCGTTCTTATGAACTTAATACTCTAGATGCATGCTGGATAGCGGTCGATGTGTGGAGTAATAGTAGTAGATGCAGAATCATTTCGGTCTACTTGACACGGACGTGATGCCTATATTCATGATCATTGCCTTAGATATCGTCATAACTTTGCGCTTTTCTATCAATTGCTCAACAGTAATTTGTTTACCCACCGTATGCTATCTTCAAGAGAGAAGCCTCTAGTGAAACCTATGGCCCCCGGGTCTATTTTCCATCATATATTTTCAGATCTATAAACCAAAAAACCCAAAAATACCTTGCTGCAATTTATTATATTTACTTTAGTTTGCCTTTTTATTTATCTTTTGTACCTATCTCTATTAGATCTCACTCTTGTTCAAGACCGTGAAGGGATTGACAACCCCTTTTTCGCGTTGAGTGCAAGTGTTTGTTAGTTTGTGCAGGTGCATAGATTGGAGACTTGCTTGTGCCTCCTACTGGATTGATACCTTGGTTCTTAACTGAGGGAAATACTTATCTCTACTTTGCTGCATCACCCTTTCCTCTTCAAGGGAAAAATCAACGCAAGCTCAAGAAGTAGCAGGAAGAATTTCTGGCGCCGTTGCCAGGGAGGTTCTACATAAAGCTTACCAACTACCCATCATAAACTCTCATCTCTTGCATTACATTATTTGCCATTTGCCTCTCATTTTCCTCTCCCCCACTTCTAAAGCGTTTTCAGAAAAAGACAAAAATATTTGCCTTTTTATTCGCCCTTCTTTCGTTGGTCTTTTCATTTGCTCATGTGCTAGATCGCTTGATTTGCTATCATGGCTAGTCTTCCTACCATTGCTAGTACCCCTGAAAGTGAGGTTCTCAATTTTAAACAAAGGGAGGGAGAAAATTTAAAGGATGCTTCATATAGAATTTGCAATGCTCAAAATAGATCTACTCGTAAGCAATCTACTACCGTTCTCCTCCGTAATTTTTATGTGGGTGTTACTACTTGGTATAGATATGTGCTAGATACCATTACTGGGGGTAATTTCTTGGAAAGCCATACTTTGGATGCTTACAATGCTATGATAGATTTGGTAGGTTCACCTCCACTCATGGTTAATGAAACAGTTTTAACTTTGGAACATGTGATGCAAAGGCTTGATATTATTGAGAATAAAATTTCTACCATAGAGCTTATTGAAAATTTGGATAAAAAGATCCATAACCACATTACTCAAATTGGATCAAAGGTATGAATCACTTTAAAGAATTTAAAGGAAAAAGAACCTATGGTTAATGAGAAAATAGATCAAGATTCTACTAGAATTGCTAAGTTAGAAGACATTATTACCAACTTGGGTTCCGCTTTTGCCGCTGTTAAAACTACTCCAAAATTTCCTTCTACTAATGCTACTAAGTTTATTTATGTTCCTAAAAATAAGGGTGAATCATCTAGTAAAGGAAACAAAGATCTTAAGATGATAAGTATTTACCCCAGCTTTGTCAATATCATTAAGGAACCAATTGCTAGAAGTCAATTTCTTGATTTCTTACCTAGGAGTGTGATTATGAATAAACCCAAAGAATCTCCTAGGGGTTATAAACATGCAATTGAAGAGTTGCATACCAAAGATGACAATACCTATATCCATGTTTTATGCCTAGCTAGGGGTGTTAAACAATAGCGCTTATTGGGAGGCAACCCAATTTTATTTTTTATGTTTATGTTTATGTTTCTATTTTTCAATAAATACACATTATTACCTCTGTAGTAATTGTGTTTTGGTGTTTTAATTAGTGTTTGAGCTAAGCAAGACCTTTGGGATGGTCTACGGTGATAGTTGATTTGATCTTGCTGAAAAACAGAAACTTTTGCGCTCATTGCCAGAAATTTAAAAAATCACAGAAACGAGATTTTGATCTGAATTTTTACAAAAGATTGATATACAAATTTCCTAGGTTGTCCTAATTTTTCAGAATTTTTTGAGTTACAGAATTATACGAAGTTTCCAGATTACTACAGACTGTTCTGTTTTTGTCAGGTTCTGTTTTCTATGTGTTGTTTGCTAATTTTGATGAATCTATGGGTGGTATCGGGGGGTATGAACCATGGATAAGTTGGAATACAGTAGATATAACACCAATATAAATTAAGAATGAGTTCACAATAGTACCTAAAGTGGTGATTTATCTTATTATACTAACGGATCTTATGAGTTTTCTGTTGAGTTTTGTGTTGTGAAGTTTTCAAGTTTTGGGTAAAGATTTGATGGACAACGGAATAAGGAGTGGCAAGAGCTTAAGCTTGGGGATGACCAAGGCACCCCAAGGTAATATTCAAGGACAACCAAGCATCTAAGCTTGGGGATGCCCCAGATGGCATCCCCTCTTTTGTCTCCAATCCATCGGTAAATTTACTTGAGGCTATATTTTTATTCACCACATGATATGTGTTTTACTTGGAGCGTCTTGTATGATATGAGTCTTTGCTTTTTAGTTTGCCACAATCATCCTTTTTAGTCTTGTATAATGCTTTTTGCAGTAATTCTAATGCCTTTTCTCTCATAATATGCAAGGTTTACACAAAGAGGGAGAATGCCGGCAGCTAGAATTCTGGACCTGAAAAAGCTACGTCAGAGTTACCTATTCTGCACATCTCCAAATGAGCTGAAAATTTACAGAGAATTATTTTGGAATATATAAAACACTGGAGCAAATAACTACCGGAGGGGGCCACCCTGGTGGGTTGTGCCCTCCTCGGCCCACCGCCGGTGCCCATCTTCTGGTATATAGGTCATTTTGACCTATAAAAAATCAGAGGGGGACTTTCGGGACGAAGCGCCGCCGTCTCAAGGCGGAACTTGGGCAGGAGCACTTTTGCCCTCCGGCGGAGCGATTTCGCCGGGGGAACTTCCCTCCCGGAGGGGGAAATCATTGTCATCGTCATCACCAACAACCCTCTCATCTTTGGGAGGGCAATCTCCATCAACATCTTCAACAGCACCATCACCTCTCAAACCCTAGTTCATCTCTTGTGTTCAATCTTTGTACCGGAACCTCAGATTGGTACCCGTGGGTGACTAGTAGTGTTGATTACATCTTGTAGTTGATTACTATATGGGTTATTTGGTGGAAGATTATATGTTCAGATCCATTATGCTATTTAATACCCCTCTGATCTTGAGCATGATTATCATTTGTGAGTAGTTACTTTTGTTCTTGAGGTCATGGGAGAAGTCATGTTGCAAGTAATCATGTGAACTTGATATGTGTTCGACATTTTGATGATATGTATGTTGTGATTCCCTTAGTGGTGTCATGTGAACGTCGACTACATGGCACTTCACCATATTTGGGCCCAAGGGAATGCATTGTGGAGTAGTTATTAGATGATGGGTTGCTAGAGTGACAGAAGCTTAAACCCTAGTTTATGTGCTACTTCGTAAGGGACCGATTTGGATCCAAAAGTTTAATGCTATGGTTAGATTTTATCTTAATACTTTTCTCGTAGTTGCGGATGCTTGCGAGGGGGTTAATCATAAGTAGGAGGCTTGTTCAAGTAAGAACAACACCTAAGCACTGGTCCACCCACATACCAAATTATCAAAGTAGTGAACACAAATCAAACCAACATGATTAAAGTGAAATGGTGAAATTCCCGTGTACCCTCAAGAACGCTTTGCTTATCATAAGAGACCGTTTTGGCCTGTCCTTTGCCACAAAAGGATTGGGCTACTTTGCTGCACTTTATTTACCGTTACAGTTACTTGCTCGTTACAAATTATCTTGCTATCAAACTACTTGTTACCGACTATTTCAGTGCTTGCAGAAAATACCTTGCTGAAAACCACTTGTCATTTCCTTCTGCTCCTCGTTGGGTTTGACACTCTTAATTATTGAAAGGACTACGATTGATCCCCTATACTTGTGGGTCATCAAGACTCTTTTCTGGCACCATTGCCGGGGAGTGAAGCACTCTTGGTAAGGAAAAATTATTACTACATGCTGAAATTTATTGTTACTTGTTACTATGGAGAACCATCATTTGAGGGGTTTGTTTGAGGTATCTTCACCTCGACCGGAAGCACAATTAGTTACCCATCAACCTACTGCACCTAATGAAAATATTGGGTATGAAATTCCTTTAGGTATGATAGAACAACTGCTAGCTAATCCTTATGCAGGAGATGGAACTGAACATCCTGATATGAACTTGATATATGTGGATGAAATTTGTGGATTATTTAAGCTTGCAGGTTTATCCGGAGATGAAGCTAAGAAGAAGGTTTTCCCTTTATCTTTGAAGGGAAAGTCATTGACATGGTATAGGCTCTGCGATGATATTTGATCTTGGAACTGGAATCGATTGAAACTGGAATTTCACCAAAATTTTTATCCTATGCATCTAGTTCATCGTGATCGGAATTATATATATAATTTTTGGCCTAAGGAGAAAGTATCGCTCTAGCTTGTGGGAGGCTTAAGTCAATGTTATATTCACGCCCCAATCATGAACTCTCTAGAGAAATTATTATTCAGAATTTTTATGCTCGGCATTCTCATGATGATCGATCCATGCTCGACATTTCTTGTACTGGTTCTTTTATGAAGGAGACTATTGAATTCAGGTGGGATCTTTTAGAAAGAATTAAACGCAACTCTGAAGATTGGGAACTTGATGTCGCTTGAACTACGTCGGTATTTCCCCAAAGAGGAAGGGATGATGTAGTACAGCTACGGTAGGTATTTCCCTCAGTTATGAAACCAAGGTATCAATCCAGTAGGAGAACCAAGCAACACTATGTAAACGGTACTTGCACACAAAGAACAAATACTTGCAACCCGACGATTAGGAGGGGTTGTCAATCCCTCTACGGGTAACAGTGCAAGAAATTGTCAAGTTGACGAGATAAAAATTGTGTAGTTTAGATAAATAGATCTTGATAAAACGTGAAAATAAAATAAGTAACAAAAAAGTGCAGCAAGGTATTTTTGGGTTTTGGGGAATAATAGTTCTGAAAATAAAGGCGAATAAAAATAGATCTCAAAGCAAATATGATAAAGAATAGACCCGGGGGCCATAGATTTCACTAGTGGCTTCTCTCAAGAAAATAGCACACGCTGGGTAAACAAATTACTGTTGGGCAATTGATAGAAGATCAAACAATTATGATGATATCCAAGGCAATGATCAATATATAGGCATCACGTCCAAGATTGGTAGACCGACTCCTGCCTGCATCTACTACTATTACTCCACACATCGACCGCTATCCAGCATGCATCTAGTGTATTAAGTTCATGGAGAAACGGAGTAATGCAATAAGAACGATGACATGATGTAGATGAGATATATTCATGTAGGAATAGCCCCCATCTTGTTATCCTTAATAGCAATGATACATGCATGTCTTGCTGCCCCTTCTGTCACTGGGAAAGAACACCACATGATCGAACCCATCACAAAAGCACCTCTTCCCATGGCAAGAAAAAATGATCTAGTTGGCCTAACTAAACCAAAGATTCGAAATAGAAATACGAGGCAATAAATAATCATGCATATAAGAGATCAAAAGAAGACTCAAATAATATTCATGGTTATAGATCTGATTATAAACTCAAAGTTCATCGGATCCCAACAAACACACCGCAAAAAAGAGTTACGTCAAATAGATCTCCAAGAGACCTTTGTATTAAGAATCAAAAGAGAGAGAGGAAGCCATCTAGCTACTGCCTACGGACCCGTAGGTCTATGATGAACTACTCACGCATCATCAGAGAGGCACCAATGAGGATGATGAACCCCTCCGTGATGGTGTCTAGATTGGATCTCGTGGTTCTGGAACTTGCGGCGGCTGGAATTGTGTTTCGTCGACTCCCCTAGGGTTTTTGGAATATTTGGGTATTTATTGGGCGAAGAGGCGGTGTGGGAGGCTACTAAGGTGGGCACAACCCACCAGGGCGCGCCTGGGCTCCTGGCGTGTCCTGGGGGGTTGTGCTCCCCTCGGGCCTCCCCTCTGGTACTTCTTTGGCCCATCTTGTGTCTTCTGGTCCAGAAAAATTCTCCAAAAAGTTTCGCTGCGTTTGGACCTGATATTTTGCGAAGTAAAAAACAAGCAAAAAACAACAACTGGCACTAGGCACTATGTCAATAGGTTAGTCCCAAAAAATGATATAAAGTTGCTATAAAATGATTGCAAAACATCCAAGAATGATAATATAATAGCCTGGAACAAGCAAAAATTATAGATACGTTGGAGACGTATCAGCATCCCCAAGCTTAATTCCTACTCGTCCTTGAGTAGGTAAATGATAAAAATAGAATTTTTGATGTGGAATGCTGCCTAACATGTTCATCACATATTCTTTTCTTTTGTAGCATGGACATTTGGACTTTTATATGGTTCAAAGGAATAGTCTAGTTTTGACATGAAGATTTCAATACTCAAGCATATAAACAAGCAACCATGTCTTTCAAAATATCAACACTAAAGAAAGTTATCCCTAGCCCATCATGCTCAATCATTGATCCATTCATGAAACACACTCGCATATTAGCTATACCCCATGCTCAAGTATGATCATAGTGCCCCTTAGTTGGTGCTTTATAAGAAAAGATGGAGACTCAAATAAAAATAAAAATTGCATAAAGTAAATAGATAGGCCCTTCGCCGAGGGAAGTAGGGATTTGTAGAGGTGCCAGAGCTCAAAGCTTAAATTGAGAGATAATTTTTTTTGCGAGGCATACTTTTCCCGTCAACGAAAATGACCGAGTAATTCCCTACACTTTCCATGTTATAGATATCATAGGCGGTTCCCAAATAGAAAATAAAGTTTATTCCTTTTTCCACCATTCTTTCACATTCCATGGCTAGCCGTATCCACGGGTACCGTCCATACCAACAATTTCCAAGGAATTTATTATTTGACAACATAAAGTAAATTTCTTTTTCATTTCGGGACTGGGCATCCCTATTACCGCCGCACTCTCGTGCAATGACAAGTGAATAAACACTCATCTTGAGAATAACACATCTAGCATGGAAAATATTGGCCACCCTCTGCCGCTTCATGAGCGGTACGGGCACACAAAAAGTAAATTTATTTTGAAAATTAGAGATGGCACATACAAATTTGCTTATAACTGCACGAAAATATCGCATATAGGTAGGTATGATGTACTCATATGGTAAAAATGGGTTCAAGGAGTTTGGATGCACAAGTAGTATTTCTACTTAGTACAAGTGGAGGCTAGCAAAAAGATTGAGAAGCAACCAACCAAGAAACGAAAAATCACATAAGCGAGCATTAAGCATAACTAACACTGAATAATGCACCACAAGTAGGATGTAATTTCATTGCACAACTATTGACTTTCGTGCTTGCATAGGGAATCACAAACCTTAACACCAATATTCTTACTAAAGCATAATTACTCACCAACATGACTGACATATCACTATCATCATATCTCAAAACTATTACAAAGAATCGAGTTTATTTTGTCCAATGATCTTCATGAAAGTTTTTATTATATCCCTCTTGAATATCCATCACTTTTGGACTAGTTTCATATGTTGCAATTGCTTTTGACAAGCTCAAACAAATTTAAGTGAAGAACATGAGCATAAAATTTTTCGTCTCTCAAAATAATATAAGTGAAGCATGAGAAAATTTCTTATTTACTAAATCTCAAATAAATCTAAGTGAAGCATGAAAGCATTTCTTCAAAAATACTAAAGCACACCGTGCTAAAAAAGATATAAGTGAAGCACTAGAGCAATTCCATAGCTCAAAAAAATTAAGTGAAGCATATAGAGCAATTCTAATAAATCATAGCATAATTTTGGCTCTCTCAAATAGGCAGCAAGGATACTTGTGACAAACTAAAAAGCAAAACAAGCAAAGACTCATATAATACAAGACACTCCAAGCAAAACTCATGATATATGACGAATAAAAATATAGCTCCAATTAAAATACCAATGGTCGTTAGAACATAGAGGGGGTGCCTTCCGGGGAATCCCCAAGCTTAGTTGCTTGGTTATCCTTGAATATTAACTTGGGTTGCCATGGGGCATCCCCAAGCTTAGGCTCTTTTCACTCCTTATTCCTTCATCCATCGTGATCTCACCCAAATCTTGAAAACTTCAATCACACAAAACTTAACAAAACCTTTGTGAGATCCGTTAGTATAAGAAAACCAATCTTTACTTTAAGTACTATAGAAAACCCATTAAAATTTTGTTATTGCATTATATCTACTGTATTTTAACTTTACAATGGCTTATACCCCCCGATACAATCCATAGATTCATCAAAATAAGCACACAATGCAAAGAAAACAGAATGTGTCAAAAACGGAATAGTCTATAGAGATGCGCATTGTTCTCATACTTATGTAACTCGAAAAATTCTGAAAAATTAGGAAAGCAGAGGCAATTTGTATATAAATCATGTGTAAAACTTTCAGAATTTTTCGTTGCATCTGTGAATTCCGAATATTCTGTTCTGGACAAAAAAGTTTCTGTTTTTCAACAGGATCAAAATCAATTATCACCAAAGCTATCCCAAAGGCTTTACTTGGCACATACACTAATTAAAACATAAAAAACACAATCATAATAGAGGCATAATTGTGCAAACACTCAAGAACAGAAATAAAAAGGCAAATTTTTTTTTTATTCATTGGGTTGCCTCCCAACAAGCGCTATCGTTTTATGCCCCTAGCTAGGCATAATGCATAGATTCAAGTTTCGTCATCTTTCTTCTTATTTTACATAGACGTGTTCTTCTCAGGAGGTTTTGCAAAAATAACTTGAAACACATTATCCATATAAATTTTAGAATTATCAAGTTTCACATCTACGTATCCCCTTTGATTTCCGGCAACAATCCAAAAATATTGTTGATTAACAACATTGAAAACTTGTTGGATTATATCTAAAACGGGGATTTCCTTTTTAAGATTCTCATAATTTTTTGGTTATTTCCAAGAAAATGTCTCAACATATAATCACTATTATAAAGGATCTCATTTATGACCAGATTTTCACGGCTCATACCAAAAAAATCAAAGATTTCCCTAGCTTCCTGTACTATATAGTCAAATTCTTTCATAAGAATAAGGGTAGCTAACTTTTTAGCCTTAGGATCCTTCATAATGGGTAACTCATATAACAATCTTTGCAAGGTAGGGTGAGTACGAATAAATCTATTTTCAAGTTTCAGAACTAGTGCTGAAATAGCTTACACATAAGATTTAGTTCTTTTAAGTATAGGAGTATCATCAAGAGTCAAATTTCCAACACTATTGAAAAATTCTTGGATATGTTCTTTTCCCATAACGTTCCCTTGCCCCAAAACAAAAGTTTTAGCATCCAGATTGCCAGATCGTCCAATTTTAGGAGTTAGGCCATCATCTGTTTCTGCCATACCAAAGTCACTCATGGTGACAAGCTCAAGAAAATAAGAGATCTGACTAGAAAACGGCGAACAAAAAAGAGGGCAGATAAAACGACAAATTTTGTGAAGTGGGGGAGATGAAAACGAGAGGCAAATGGCAAATAATGTAAATTGCAAGGAGATGAGATTGTGATTAGGAACCTGATAGATGTTGATGATGTCTCCCCGGCAATGGCGCCATAAATTCCTTTTGATGTCACTTGAACTACGTCGGTATTTCCCCAAAGAGGAAGGGATGATGCAGTACAGCTACGGTAGGTATTTCCATCAGTTATGAAACCAAGGTATCAATCCATTAGGAGAACCAAGAAACACTATGTAAACAGTACCTGCACACAAAGAACAAATACTTGCAACCCGACGTTTAGGAGGGGTTATCAATCCCTCTACGGGTAACGGTGCCAGAAATTGGCAAGTTGACGGGATAAAAATTATGTAGTTTGGATAAATACATCTCGATAAAATGCAAAAATAAAATAAGTAACAAAAAAGTGCAGCAAGGTATTTTTGGGTTTTTGGGAATAATAGATCTGAAAATAAAGGCAAATAAAAATATATCTCAAAGCAAATATGATAAAGAATAGACCCGGGGGCCGTAGATTTCACTAGTGGATTCTCTCAAGAAAATAGCACATGGTGGGTAATCAAATTACTGTTGGGCAATTGATAGAAGATCGAATAATTATGATGATATCCAAGGCAATGATCAATATATAGGCATCACGTCCAAGATTAGTAGACCGACTCCTACCTGCATCTACTACTATTACTCCACACATCGACCGCTATCCAGCATGCATCTAGTGTATTAAGTTCATGGAGAAACGGAGTAATGCAATAAGAACGATGACATGATGTAGACGAGATCTAGTCATGTAGGAATAGCCCCCATCTTGTTATCCTTAATAGCAATGATCGATGCGTGTCTTGCTGCCCCTTCTGTCACTGGGAAAGAACAGCACACGATCGAACCCATCACAAAGCACCTCTTCCCATGGCAAGAAAATTTGATCTAGTTGGCCTAACTAAACCAAAGATTCAAAGAAGAAATACGAGGCTATAAATAATCATGCATATAAGAGATCAAAAGAAGACTAGAATAATATTCATGGATATAGATATGATCATAAACTCAAAGTTCATCGGATCCCAACAAACACACCGCAAAAAAGAGTTACATCAAATAGACCTCCAAGAGACCATTGTGTTGAGAATCAAAAGAGAGAGAGAGGAAGCCATCTAGCTACTGCCTACGGACCCGTAGGTCTATGAACGCATCATCAGAGAGGCACCAATGAGAATGATGAACCCCTCTGTGAAGGTGTCTAGATTGGATCTCGTGGTTCTGGAACTTGCGACGGCTGGAATTGTGTTTCATCGACTCCCCTAGGGTTTGTGGAATATTTGGGTATTTATAGGGTGAAGAGGCGGTGCGGGAGGCCACCGAGGTGGGCACAACCGACCAGGGCACGCCTGGGCTCCTGGGCGCGCCCTGGGGGAATGTGCTCCCCTCGGGCCTCCCCTCTGGTACTTCTTTGGCCCATCTTGTGTCTTCTGGTTCAGAAAAATCCTCCAAAAAGTTTTGCTACATTTGGACTCCGTTTGGACCTGATATTCTACGAAGTAAAAAAAGCAAAAAACAGCAACCGGCACTGGGCACTATGTCAATAGTTTAGTCCCAAAAAATTGCTATAAAATGATTATAAAACATCCAAGAATGATAATATAACAGCATGGAACAAGCAAAAATTATAGATACGTTGGAGACGTATCAGCATCCCCAAACTTAATTCCTACTCGTCCTCGAGTAGGTAAATGATAAAAACAGAATTTTTGATGTGGAATGCTGCCTAACATGTTCATCACATATTCTTTTCTTTTGTAGCATGGACATTTGGACTTTTATATGGTTCAAAGCAATAGTCTAGTTTTGACATGAAGATTTCAATACTCAAGCATATCAACAAGAAACCATGTCTTTCAAAATATCAACACTAAAGAAAGTTATCCCTAGCCCATCATGCTCAATCATTGATCCATTCATGAAACACACTCACATATTAGCTATACCCAATGCTCAAGTACGATCATAGTGCCCCTTAGTTGGTGCTTTATAAGAGAAGATGGAGACTAGAATAAAAATAAAAATTGAATAAAGTAAATAGATAGGCCCTTTGCAGAGGGAAGTAGGGATTTGTAGAGGTGCTAGAGCTCAAAGCTTAAATTGAGGGATAATTTTTTTTGAGAGGCATACTTTTCCCGACAACGAAAACGACCGAGTAATTCCCAACATTTTCCATGCTAGATATATCATATGCGGTTCCCAAACAGAAAATAAAGTTTATTCCCTTTTCCACCATTCTTTCACATTCCACGGCTAGCCGTATCCATGGGTACCGTCCATACCAACACTTTTCAAGGAATTTATTATTTGACAACATAAAGTAAATTTTGTTTTCATTTCGGGACTGGGCATCCCTATTACCGCCGCACTCTCGTGAAATGACAAGTGAATAAACACTCATCTTGAGAATAACACATCTAGCATGGAAAATACTGGCCACCCCCTGCCACTTCATGAGCGGTACGGGCACACAAAAAGGAAATTTATTTTGAAAATTAGAGATGGCACATATAAATTTGCTTAGAACGACACGAAAATACCGCATATAGGTAGGTATGGTGTACTCATATGGCAAAAATAGGTTCAAGGATTTTGGATGCGCAAGTAGTATTTCTACTTAGTACAAGTGGAAGCTAGCAAAAAGATTGAGAAGCAACCAACCAAGAAACGAAAAATCACATAAGCGAGCATTAAGCATAACTAACACCGAATAATGCACCACAAGTAGGATGTAATTTCATTGCACAACTATTGACTTTCGTGCTTGCATAGGGAATCACAAACCTTAACACCAATATTCTTACTAAAGCATAATTACTCACCAACATGACTCACATATCACTATCATCATATCTCGAAACTGTTACAAAAAATCAAGTTTATTTTGTCCAATGATCTTCATGAAAGTTTTTATTATATCCCTATTGAATATCTATCACTTTGGGACTAGTTTCATATGTTGCAATTGCTTTTGACAAGCTCAAACAAATTTAAGTGAAGAACATGAGCATAAAATTTTTCGTCTCTCAAAATAATATAAGTGAAGCATGAGAGAATTTCTTCAAAAATTTACTAAGTCTCAAATCAATCTAAGTGAAGCATGAGAGCATTTCTTCAAAAATACTAAAGCACACCATGCTCAAAAAGATATAAGTGATGCACTAGACCAATTCCATAGCTCAAAAAAATTAAGTGAAGCATATAGAGCAATTCTAACAAATCATAGCATAATTTTGGCTCACTCAAATAGGTGTGTCCAGCAAGGATACTTGTGACAAACTAAAAATAAAAACAAGCAAAGACTCATATAATACAAGACACTCCAAGAAAAACTCATGATATGTGACGAATAAAAATATAGCTCCAAGTAAAATACCAATGGTCGTTAGAAGAAAGAGGGGATGCCTTCCGGGGCATCCCCAAGCTTAGTTGCTTGTTTCTCCTTGAATATTAACTTGGGTTGCCATGGGGCATCCCCAAGCTTAGGCTCTTTTCACTCCTTATTCCTTCATCCATCGTGATCTCACCCAAATCTTGAAAACTTCAATCACACAAAACTTAACAAAACCTTTGTGAGATCCGTTAGTATAAGAAAACCAATCTTTACTTTAAGTACTATAGAAAACCCATTCAAATTTTGTTATTGCATTATATCTACTGTATTGTAATTTACCATGGCTTATACCCCCTGATACAATCCATAGATTCATCAAAATAAGCACACAATGCAAGGAAAGCAGAATCTATTTTTAAAACAGAACAGTTTGTAAAGATGCGAATTTTTCTCATACTTCTGTAACTCCAAAAGTTCTGAATAATTAGGAAAACATAGGAAATTTGTATATCAATCTGGTGTAAAAAATTTAAAATTTTGTGTTGCATCTGTAAATTTTTAATATTCTGTTACTGGACGCAAATGTTTCTCTTTTTCAACAGGATCAAATCAACTATCACCAAAGCTATCCCAAAGGCTTTACTTGGCACAGACACTAATTAAAACATAAAAAAACACAATCATAACAGAGGCATAATTTTGCAAACACTCAAGAACAGAAAGAAAAAGGCAAAAATAAATTTTATTCATTGGGTTGCCTCCCAACAAGCGCTATCCTTTTATGCCCCTAGCTAGGCATAATGCATAGATTCAAGTTTCGTCATCTTTCTTCTTATTTTCCATAGATGTGTTCTGGTCAGGAGATTTTGCAAAAATAACTTGAAACACATTATCCATAGAAATTTTAGCATTATCAAGTTGCCAATCTACGTATCCCCTTTGATTTCCGGCAACAATCCAAGAATATTGTTGATTAACAACATTGGAAACTTGTTGGATTATATCTAAAACGAGGATTTCCTTTTTAAGATTCTCATAAATTTTTTGGTTATTTCCAAGCAAATGTCTCAACATATAATCACTATTATAAAGGATCTCATTTATCATCCGTTTTTCACGGCTCATACCATAAAAATCAAAGATTTCCCTAGCTTCCCGTACTATATAGTCAAATTCCTTCATAAGAATAAGGGTAGCTAACTTTTTAGCCTTAGGATCCTTCATAACAGGTAACTCATAAAACAATGTTTGCAAGGTAGGGTGAGTATGGATAAATCTATTTTCAAGTTTCAGAACTAGTGCTGAAATAGCTTTCGCATAAGATTTAGTTCTTTTAAGTATAGGAGTATCATCAAGAGTCAAATTTCCAACACTATTGAAAAGTTCTTGGATATGTTATTTTCCCATAACGTTCCCTTGCCCCAAAACAAAAGTTTTAGCATCCAGATTGCTAGATCGTCCAATTTTAGGAGTTAGGCCATCATCTGTTTCTGCCATACCAAAGTCACTCATGGTGACAAGCTCAAGCAAATAAGAGATATGACTTGAAAACGGCGAACGAAAAAGAGGGCGGATAAAACGGCAAATTTTGTGAAGTGGGGGAGATGAAAATGAGAGGCAAATGGAAAATAATGTAAATTGCAAGGAGATGAGATTTGTGATTAGGAACTTGATAGATGTTGATGATGTCTCCCCGGCAACGGCGCCTGAAATTCCTTTTGATGTCACTTGAACTACGTCGGTATTTCCCCAAAGAGGAAGGGATGATGCAGTATAGCTACGGTAGGTATTTCCCTCAGTTATGAAGCCAAGGTATCAATCCAGTAGGAGAACCAAGCAACACTATGTAAACGGTACCTACACAAAAGAACAAATACTTGCAACCCGACAATTAGGAGGGGTTGTCAATCCCTCTACGGGTAACGGTGCCCGAAATTGTCAAGTTGACGGGATAAAAATTGTGTAGTTTGGATAAATAGATCTCGATAAAACGCAAAAATAAAATAAGTAACAAAAAAGTGCAGCAAGGTATTTTTGGGTTTTTGGGAATAATAGATATGAAAATAAAGGCGAATAAAAATAGATCTCAAAGCAAATGTGATAAAGAATAGACCCAGGGGCCGTAGATTTCACTAGTGGCTTCTCTCAAGAAAATAGCACACGGTGGGTAAACAAATTACTGCTGGGAAATTGATAGAAGATAGAATAATTATGACGATATCCAAGGCAATGATCAATATATAGGCATCATGCCCAAGACTAGTAGACCGACTCCTGCCTGCATCTACTACTATTACTCCACACATCGACCACTATCCAGCATGCATCTAGTGTATTAAGTTCATGGAGAAACGGAGTAATGCAATAAGAACGATGACATGATGTAGACGAGATCTATTCATGTAGGAATAGCCCCCATCTTGTTATCCTCAATAACAATGATACATGCGTGTCTTGCTGCCCCTTCTGTCACTGGGAAAAAACACCGCACGATCAAACCCATCACAAAGCACCTCTTCCCATGGGAAGAAAAATCGATCTAGTTGGTCTAACTAAACCAAAGATTCGATGAAGAAATACGAGGCTATAAATAATCATGCATATAAGAGATCAAAAAAAGACTCAAATAATATTCATGGATATAGATATGATCATAAACTCAAAGTTCATCGGATCCCAACAAACACACCGCAAAAAAGAGTTACATCAAATAGATCTCCAAGATACCATTGTATTGAGAATCAAAAGAGAGAGAGGAAGCCATCTAGCTACTGCCTACGGACCCGTAGGTCTATGATGAACTACTCACACATCATCGGAGAGACACCAATGAGGATGATGAACCCCTCCGTGATGGTGTCTAGATTGGATCTCATGGTTCTAGAACTTGTGGCGGCTGGAATTGTGTTTCGTTGACTCCCCTAGGGTTTTTGGAATATTTGGGTATTTATAGGGCGAAGAGGCGGTGCAGGAGGCCACCGAGGTGGGCACAACCCACCAGGGCACGCCTGGGTTCCTGGGCATGCACTGGGGGGAATGTGCTCCCCTCTGGCCTCCCCTCTGGTACTTCTTTGGCCCATCTTGTGTCTTCTGGTCCAGAAAAATTCTCCAAAAAGTTTTGCTGCGTTTGGACTCCGTTTGGACCTGGTATTCTGCGAAGTAAAAAATAAGCAAAAAACAGCAACTGGCACTGGGCACTATGTCAATAGGCTAGTCCCAAAAAATGATATAAAGTTGCTATAACATGATTGTAAAACATCCAAGAATGATAATATAACAACATGGAACAAGCAAAAAATATAGATACGTTGGAGACGTATCATAACTCAACGAAGGTAAAGAGTCAGGTATTAAGCTTGAATTTGATTGTGTTAAATCTTTTATGAATACCGATGCTTTTCACAAGTTTAGCACTAAATATGGACTTGACTCTGAGATAGTAGCCTCTTTTGTTGAATCTTTTGCTACTCATGTTGATCTCCCTAAGGAGAAGTGGTTTAAATATAATCCCCCTATTAAAGAATAAATTAAAGAACCGGTCATAGTTAAAGATGAAACTATTATTTACAATGTTGATCCAGTTGTGCCTACTGCTTATATTGAAAAACCACCTTTCCCTGTTAGGATAAAAGAACATGCTAAGGTTTCAACTGTGGTTCGCAAAAGTAATATTAGACAACCTAAACATGCTGAACAAATTAAAGTATAACCTAGTGTTGCTATAGTTAAAGATCTCCTTATAGAAAATATTGATGGGCATGTTATTTACTTCTGTGATGATGCTGCTAGAATTGCCAAACCCGATGAAAAAGATAAAAACAGACCTGTTGTTGGCATGCATGTTGTCTCAGTTAAAATAGGAGATCATTGTTATCATGGTTTATGTGACTTAAGTGCTAGCATGAGTGCTATTCCTTTTACCTTATACCAAGAAATTAGGAATGACATGGCACCAGCTGAAATAGAAGACATAGATGTTACTATTAAACTTGCTAATAGAGACACCATCACACCACTTGGGATTGTTAGAGATGTTGAAGTCTTGTGTGGGAAAATAAAACACCCTGCTGATTTTCTAGTTCTTGGTTCCCCAGAAGATGATTTTTGTCCCATTATCTTTGGTAGACCTTTCTTAAACACCGTGAATGCTAAAATAGATTGTGAAAAACAAACTGTCGGTGTTAGCTTTGGTAATGAGTCTCATGAGTTTAATTTCTCCAAGTTTAGTAGACAACCACATAAGAAAGAATTTCCTAGTAAGGATGAAATAATTGGTCTTGCTTCTATTGCCATGCCTCCTACTGATCCACTAGAACAATATTTGTTAGACCATGAAAATGATATGCATATGCATGAAAGAAATAAAATAGATGAAAATTTCTTTGAACAACGACCTCTGCTCAAACACAATTTGCCTATTGAAACTTTAGGAGGTCCTCCTCCACCTAAAGGTGATCCTGTGTTTGAATTAAAGCAATTGCCTAATACTTTGAAATATGCTTATCTTGATTAGAAAAAGATATATCATGTTATTATTAGTGCTAACCTTTCAGAACAAGAGGAAGAAAGATTATTGAAAATTCTGAAGAAGCACCGTTCCGCCATTGGATATACTCTTGATGATCTTAAGGGCATTAGTCCCACTCTCTGTCAGCACAAGATTAATATGGAAACTGATGCTAAACCCGTTGTTGATCATCAACGACGTTTGAATCCTAAGATGAAAGAAGTGGTAAGATTTGAAATATTAAAGCTTCTGGAAGCAGGTATAATCTATCCCATAGCTGATAGTAGATACGTAAGTCCCGTTCATTGTGTCCCCAAGAAGGGAGGTATTACTGTTGTTCCTAATGATAAAAATGAACTTATTCCACAAAGAATTGTTACTGGCTATAGAATGGTAATTGATTTTAGAAAATTAAATAAAGCAACTAGAAAAGATCATTACCCTTTGCCTTTCATTGATCAAATGTTGGAAAGATTATCCAAGCACACACACTTTTGTTTTCTGGATGGATATTCTGGTTTTTTCTCAAATACCTGTTTCACAATCTGATCAAGAGAAAACCACCTTTACTTGCCCTTTTGGAACTTATGCTTATAGACGTATGCCTTTTGGTTTATGTAACGCACCTGCTACCTTTCAAAGATGTATGACTACTATATTCTCTGATTTTTGTGAAAAGATTGTTGAGGTTTTCATGGATGATTTTTCTGTTTATGGAACTTCTTTTGATGATTTCTTGAGCAACCTTGATTGAGTTTTGCAGAGATGTGAACAAACTAATCTTGTCTTGAATTGGGAGAAGTGCCACTTTATGGTTAATGAAGGTATTGTCTTGGGGCATAAAATTTCTGAACGAGGTATATATGTGGATAAAGCTAAAGTTGATGCAATTGAGAAAATGCCATGTCCTAAAGATATTAAAGGTATTCATAGTTTCCTTGGTCATGTTGGTTTCTATAGGAGGTTCATTAAAGACTTCTCTAAAATTTCTAGGCCTCTTACAAATCTTTTACAAAAGGATGTTCCATTTGTTTTTGATGATGATTGTGTAGAAGCCTTTGAAACACTTAAGAAAGCCTTAACTTCTGCACCTATTGTTCAACCACCTGATTGGAACTTGCGTTTTGAAATTATGTGCGATGCTAGTGATTATGCTGTTGGTGCTGTTCTAGGACAAAGAGTTGATAAGAAATTAAATGTTATTCATTATGCTACCAAAACTCTAGACAATGCCCAAAGAAATTATGCTACTACTGAAAAAGAATTTTTAGCAGTTGTATTTGCTTGTGACAAATTCAGATCTTATATTGTTGATTCCAAAGTATTTGTTCACACTTATCATGCTGCTATTAAATATCTTATGGAAAAGAAAGATGCTAAAGCTAGACTCATTAGGTGGGTTCTTTTGCTACAGGAATTTGATTTACATATTACTGATAGAAAAGGAGTTGAGAACCCCGTAGCTGATAACTTGTCTAGGTTAGAGAATATTCTTGATGACCCACTACCTATTGATGATAGCTTTCCTGATGAACAACTAGCTGCAATAAATGTTTCTCATAACACTCCGTGGTATGCTGACTATGCTAATTATATTGTTGCTAAATACATACCACCTAGTTTCACATACCAACAAAAGAAAAAAAATTCTTCTATGATTTAAGACATTACTTTTGGGATGACCCACATCTTTATAAAGGAGTAGATGGTATTATTAGACGTTGTGTACCCGAGCATGAAAAGGAACAAATCCTATGGAAATGTCACTTCGAAGCTTATGGAGGGCATCATGCGGGAGATAGAACTGCTCACAAGGTTTTGCAATCTGGTTTTTATTGGCCTACTCTCTTCAAGGATGCTCGTAAGTTTGTTTTATCCTGTGATGAATGTCAAAGAATTGGTAATATCGGTAAGCGTCAAGAAATGCCTATGAATTATTCACTTGTTGTTGAACCATTTGATGTTTGGGGTTTTGATTATATGGGACCTTTTCCTTCCTCTAATGGGTATACACATATTTTTGATTGCTGTTTATTATGTTACTAAGTGAGTAGAAGCTATTCCAACTAGTAGTGCTGATCATAACACTTTCATTGAAATGCTTAAAGAAGTTATTTTCCCGAGGTTTGGAGTCCCTAGATATTTATTGACTAATGGTGGTTCACACTTTATTCATGGTGCTTTCTGTAAAATGCTTGCTAAATATGATGTTAACCATAGAATTGCATCACCCTATCATCCTCAATCTAGTGGCCAAGTTGAACTTAGCAATAGAGAAATAAAATTAATATTACAAAAAACTGTTAATAGGTCCCGAAAGAATTGGTCTAAGAAATTGGATGATGCACTTTGGGCCTACAGAACAACATATAAAAAAACCTATGGGTATGTCTCCCTATAAAATGGTTTATGGAAAAGCTTGTCATTTGCCTGTTGAGTTAGAACATAAAGCATATTGGGCAATTAAAGAACTCAACTATGATTTCAAACTTGCCGGTGAAAAGAGGTTATTTGATATTAGCTCATTAGATGAATGGGAACCCAAGCCTATGAAAATGCCAAATTATTTAAAGAAAAAGTTAAAAGATGGCATGACAAAAGAACCCAAAAGCAGGAATTCAAAGTTGGAGAATATGTTCTTTTGTACAACTCTCGTTTTAGATTCTTTGTAGGAAAACTTCTCTCTAAATGGGAAGGACAATATATTATCGAGGAGGTTTATCACTCTGGAGCCATCAAGATTAATAATGCCGAAGGTACTAACCCGAAGGTGGCCAATGGGCAAAGAATTAAACACTATATCTCAGGTATGCCTATTAATGTTGAAAGCAATATTATTCAAACCATGACACCGGAGCAACACATAAAAGAAACCTTCCGGAACACTCCAGAATACTACAAAAGAGGAGGTATGTGATACGGTAAGTAAACGGACTCCGAAAAATCCACAAAAATATTTTCTGTCAGTTTTGGAATATAACAAAAATTAGGAAAATAAGAAACAACCAGGAAGGCAACCGAGGAGGGCACAAGACACCAGGGCGCGCCTGGCATGCCTAGCGCGCCCAGGTGGGTTGTGCCCACCTCGGGAACCTTCCCGACTCCGTTTTTCTCTCGTTTGCTTGTTTCCCAAGATAAAAATATCTTTATATACCTCCCGAACGTATTGACCACCGTATCACGGAGAAACTTCTGTTCTTCTTTCGTGCTGTTTTTCTGGCAGATCTGAAAATATGTCATCTCAAGATTCGGAGGGAGAGTGCCCGGTTTCTTACCAGCCCTAGACCTAAATATCTTCAAGGACACTTTTCCCTATGTGTGGTTCACAGATGAGGAGGACGAAGACGAATCCATCCCTCCTCGCTTCCTGAGGGAAAGCAAAGAAGCGCTATGCAAGAAGATATTGAAGCTTGAGCTGGACAATGAGGATCTCAGGGAAAACAATTTTAGCCTCCGACGCAAGCTGGACAAACTTACTACCTCTTCACCACCACCATCATCATCTTCCCCACCAGAGGAGGCTTGAGTTCATGGTATGGGCACTCCGCTTGGCTTGTGCCAAGCTTGGGGGAGGTGCCCCGGTATCGTATCACCACCACTATGTTTGCCTTTATCTATTTTAGTTCGATCTTTAGTTATCCTATGATTTAGTTGAATAATAGTTTCGTTCGATCCTTTCTTTTCGAGTGCTTGCTTAGTGATCTATCTATCTATGTAATCGTGTGTGAGATATATAATAAAGAGTAGTTTGAGTTTTGTTTCTTTACTCTTTTGTTCCAATAAAAAGAAAGGAAAATAAATGAAAAAGATCATATGCTAATCTTATGGTAAGTAATGACATCACATAAGGAAAAGTATAAGTGGTAAAATTTGTTGGAGATTGATAAACATAACATTGGTCAATGATGCAATTCGTGAAAGAATTAATAAGGGAAGAGAAGATTCACATGCAAATACACTATCTTGGACATCTTTTATGATTGTGAGCCCCCATTAAATATTATGTGTCAAAATTGTTGACGTTGGACAAGGAAGACAACGTAATGATTTATGTTTGTTCATATTCACATAGAAGTTATATTGTCATAGATCCTTCAACATGTGGTGCTTGCTCAATATCTTTGCTAGACAAAAACTCCGCACTAAGTAGAGATACTACTTGTGCATCCAAAAACCCTTAAACCCAAAATCTTATTTTGAGAGTCCACCATACCTACCTATGGATTGAGTAAGATCCTTCAACTAAGTTGTCATCGGTGCAATAAGGCAATAAAAATTGCTTCTAAATGTGTTGGATCATTTAGTGTAAGAGAAAATTGAGCGTTGTACGAACTTGTGATGGCAAAGTAATAAGGGATAATTGGTTTTATGCCCCTAGTTGCGTCCCACTCAACAGGATTGCCCCTAATTTTCAAAAGCCAGCGGTTTTGTCCAACCCACTTTGGTCGTCTTGTGCTTTTGCCCTTTGACCATTTGACCGTCACTTTGAAAACTTCATAACTAATTCATACTAAATCAGAAAAATGCAAATAAGATACCAAAATGTTTGGAAAAACATCACCTACATGTCAATGTCATTTGCATTCATGAAAAAAGTGTTGGAAAGTGCCCATCCGAGTTTTAGCTCTTATCATACCATCATGAAAAGTAAAATCTAAAAAAATTCAAAAAATTCAAAAATAAATTTGGTGGCAAAGAATGACAAATGTTTTAAGTGCTTGCCAAGTTTTATCAGGGAATGACATTCGTGGAAGTTGTGGCAAAAAAAAATCTATTTTGGAGTGTTGACTAATTTTTTTGCCATGACTTCCACAAATGTCATTCCCTGATGAAACTTGGCAAGCACTTAAAACATTTTTCATTCTTTGACACCAATTTTTTTGGAAATTTTTGAACTTTTTAAGATTTTATTGTTCATGGTTGTATCATAGGAACTCGGATGGGCACATTCCAACACTTTTTTTCATGAATGCAAATGACATTGACATGTAGGTGATGTTTTCCCAAACATTTTGGTATCTTATTTGCATTTTTCTGATTTAGTATGAATTAGTTATGAAGTTTTCAAAGTGACGGTCAAATGGTCGAAGGGCAAAAGCACAAGACGACCAAAGTGGGTTGGACAGAACCGCTGGCTTTTGAAAATTAGGGGCAATCCTGTCGAGTGGGACACAACTAGGGGCATAAAACCAATTATCCCAAGTAATAAAAGCGACGGGCTGCTTAATAAAGGTTGCTATCATAAGGGGCAGTATAACATGATGTTCTTTTGCATTAAGGGATTTGGCATACAAACAAAAAGCGCATGGCAACCTCTGCTTCCCTCTGCGAAGGGCCTATCTTTTACTTTTATGGATTTACTTTTATGTAAGAGTCAAAGTATTCTTCCCTATTCCTTTTTATTTTCTCTTTTTGCAAGCATCATGTGGCGAGGAAAGATCTAGGAACATGTATCCAGTTGGATATGAGTGGGCATGAGTTATTATTGTTGACATCACCCTTGAGGTGAATACGTTGGGCGGCGAAACTATAAGCCCCTATCTTTCTATGTGTCCGGTTGAAACTTTTTGTTCATGGGTATGCCGTGAGTGTTAGCAATCATAGAAGGTTAGATGATGGTTGAGTATGTGGACTTGCCTAAAGGCTCCGATACGTGACCCTTCCTGAAAATATGATGAATTGTAGTTGCAAAGTTGACTGAGAACATAGTTTGTTGGTTTTCAATAAGGTTTATGCTTTATACTTTAATGTTGTGATGAATTGTTACTTGTTCATGAGAAGTTATATGATAAAAGTTGTGTAATAAAGTTTTATGTTAAAGTTCTTTGCTGTTATAATAATAATAAGCATGATGCTTCTATGTCCGTATTTTTTTTTATCGACACCTCTCTCTCTCTAAGCATGTGGGCATGTTTTTCGATTTCGGTTTTTCGCTTGAGGAGAAGCGAGGTCTAAGCTTGGGGGAGTTGATACGTCCATTCTGTGTCATGTTTTCCTACTGTTATTTATAATGTTTTTATGCATAATAATGCTTTTTGGAGTAACTCTAATGCCTTTTCTCTCATAATATGCAAGGTTTACACAAAGAGGGAGAATGCCGGCAGCTGTAATTCTGGACCTGAAAAAGCAACATCAGAATTACCTATTCTGCACATCTCCAAATGATCTGAAAATTTATGAAGAATTTTTTTGGAATATATAAAAATTACTGGAGCAAATAACTACCGGAGGGGGCCACCCTGGTGAGCACAAGACACCAGGGCGCGCCTGGGCCCCTAGGCACGCCCTGGTGGGTTGTGCCCTCCTCGGCCCACCTTCGGTGCCCATCTTCTGATATATAGATCATTTTGACCTAGAAAAAATCAGAGGGGGACTTTCGGGACGAAGCGCCGCCGTCTCGAGGCGGAACTTAGGCAGGAGCACTTTTGCCCTCCGGCGGAGCGATTCCGCCGGGGGAACTTCCCTCCCGGAGGGCGAAATCATCGTCATCGTCATCACCAACAACCCTCTCATCTTTGGGAGGGCAATCTCCATCAACATCTTCAACATCACCATCTCCTCTCAAACCCTAGTTCATCTCTTGTGTTCAATCTTTGTACCGGAACCTCAGATTGGTACCTGTGGGTGACTAGTAGTGTTGATTACATCTTGTAGTTGATTACTATATGGTTTATTTGGTGGAAGATTATATGTTCAGATCCATTATGCGATTTAATACCCCTCTGATCTTGAGCATGATTACCATTTGTGAGTAGTTACTTTTGTTCTTGAGGTCACGGGAGAAGTCATGTTGCAAGTAATCATGTGAACTTGATATGTGTTCGATATTTTGATGATATGTATGTTGTGATTCCCTTAGTGGTGTCATGTGAATGTCGACTACATGGCACTTCACCATATTTGGGCCTAAGGGAATGCATTGTGGAGTAGTTATTAGATGATGGGTTGCTAGAGTGACAGAAGCTTAAACCCTAGTTTTTGAGCTACTTCGTAAGGGACCGATTTGGATCCAAAAGTTTAATGCTATGGTTAGATTTTATCTTAATACTTTTCTTGTAGTTGCGGATGCTTGTGAGGGGGTTAATCATAAGTAGGAGGTTTGTTCAAGTAAGAACAACACCTAAGCACCGGTCCACCCACATATCAAATTATCAAAGTAGTGAACACGAATCAAACCAACATGATGAAAGTGAAATGGTGAAATTCCCGTGTACCCTCAAGAACGCTTTGCTTAACATAAGAGACCGTTTTGGCCTGTCCTTTGCCACAAAAGGATTGGGCTACCTTGCTGCACTTTATTTATCGTTACAGTTACTTGCTCATTACAAATTATCTTGCTATCAAACTACTTGTTACCCCACTATTTCAGTGCTTGCAGAAAATACCTTGCTGAAAACCACTTGTCATTTCCTTCTGCTCCTTGTTGGGTTCGACACTCTTATCGAAAGGACTACGATTGATCCCCTATACTTGTGGGTCATCAGCACATAAAGTCAATAGTTATGCAATGAAGTTACATCCTACTTATGGTGCATTATTCAGTGTTAGTTAATCTCAATGATTGTTTATAACCGTTTTTGTTTTTTTATTGGTTGCTTCTCAATCTATTTTCTAGCCTTCATTTGTACTAAGTAGAAATACTGCTTGTGCATCGAGTTCCTTAAACCCAAAGTTGTGCCAAATGAGTCCACCATACCTACCTATAAGCGGTATTTACATGTCGTTCCAAGTAAATTTGCATGTGCCAACTCTAATCATTAAAAAAAAAATCTGTTTTGTGTGCCCGTACCGCTCATGAAGCGGTAGGGGGTGGCGAATATTTTCCATGCTAGGCGGGTTATTCTCACGATGAGTGTTTTTTCACTTGTCATTGCACGATAAAGTGGCAGGTAATAGGGATGCCCAGTCCCGAAATGAAAATAATAATAATAATAAATTCCTTGGAAAGTGTTGGTATGGAAGGCACCCGTGGATACGGCTAGCCATGGATTGTGAAAGAATGGTGGAAAGGAAATAAACTCTATTTTCTATTTGGGAACCACCTATATTGTGTCTAGCATGGAAGATATTGGGAATTCTCAATTGTTTTCATTGACAGGAAAAGCATGCCTCTCAAAATAATTTTATCTCTCTATTTTAAACTTTGAGCTCGAGCACCTCTGTAAATCTCTGCTTCCCTCTGCGATGGTCCTATCTATTTTACTTTTATACATTTTTTATTTTAATTTGAGTCTCCATCTTCTCTTATAAAGCAACAATTGGAGATCACTATTCTCATACTTGTGCATTGGGTGTAATTAATATTGAGTGTGTTTCACGAATGGATCAATGACTGAGCATAATGGGCTAGGGATAACTTTCTTTAGCGCTGATATTTTGAAAGACATGGTTGCTTGTTGGTATACTTGAGTATTTATGTTTTCATGTCAAACTATAGACTATTGCTTTGAATCACTCAAGTCCAAATATCCAAGCCACAAAAGAAAAGATTATATGATGAATATGATAGGTAGCATTCCACATCAAAAATTCTGTTTTTATCATTTACCTACTCGAGAACGAGCAGGAATTAAGCTTGGGATGCTTGATACGTCTCCAACGTATCTATACTTTTTTTATTGCTCCAAGCTATTATAGTATTAATCTTGGATGTTTTATATGCAATTACAAGCAATTATATATCATTTTTTGGGACTAACCTATTAACTTAGTGCCCAGTGCCAGTTGCTGTTTTTTGCTTGTTTTTGGTTTTTCAGAATATCAGTACTAAACGAAGTCCAAATGCCACAGAACTTTTTGGAGATTTTTTTTCTGGACATAAGAGACCTTGGAAGCTTCGAGAGAGGACCAGATGATGGAGCAGTGGCCCACGAGGCACCCTGGCATGCCCAGGGAGGTAGGCGCACCCTGGTGGCTCGTTTGACCTAACTCCGGCTCTATAAATTCTCTAAAATCGGGAAACCAACAGAGAGCCACCCGAAACACTTTTTATGTTGCCGCAAGTTCTTGTACTAGTGAAGCCATCTGGAGGCCTTTTCTGGCACTCTACCGAAGGGGGAATCAATCATGGACGGGCTCTACATCAACCTTGCTGCCCTTTCGATGATGTGTGAGTAGTTTACCACAGACCTACGGGTCCATAGTTAGTAGCTAGATGGCTATCTCTCTCTTTGATCTTCAATACAATGTTCTCCTTGATGTTCTTGGAGTTCTATTCGATGTAATAAGTTTTTGCGGTGTGTTTGTTGGGATCTGATGAATTGTGAGTTTATGATCAGATTATCCATGAATATTATTTGAGTCTTCTCTGAACTCTTTTATGCATGATTATTATAGATTCGTATTTCTCTCCGATATATTGATTTGATTTGGCCAACTAGATTGATTTTTCTTGCAATGGGAGAGGTGCTTTGTGATGGGTTCGATCTTGTGGTGCTCAATCCCAGTGACAGAAGGGGACATGACACGTATTTGTATCGTTGCCATTAAGGATAAAAAGATGGGGTATATTCATGCATGAGTTTAGTTTGTCTACATCATGTCATCTTGCTTAAGGCATTACTCCGTTCTTTATGAACTTAATACTCTATATGCATGCTGGATAGTGGTCGATGTGTGGAGTAATAGTAGTAGATGCAGAATCGTTTCGGTCTACTTGTCTTGGACGTGATGCCTATATACATGATCATTGCCTTGGATATCGTCATGATTATTTGCTTTTCTATCAATTGCCCAACAGTAATTTGTTTACCCACCATATGCTATTTTCAAGAGAGAAGCCTCTCGTGAAAACTATGGCCCCCGAGTCTACTTTTATCATATACTAAAAATCCTAAAAGTACCTTGCTGCAATTTTACTTTATTTATTTTATTTTGCATTTTTGTTCAATCTATCTATCAATTACTACACAATTTAATCTTGCACGTAACCGCCAAGGGATTGACAACCCCTTGTTCGCGTTGGGTTGCAAGGATTTGTTATTTTGTGTTCAGGTGTTGCTAACGAGGTGTTGTGTGGTTCTCCTACTGGATTGATAAACTTGGTTCTTAACTAAGGGAAATACTTATCTCTACTGTACTACATCATCCTCTTCTCTTCAGGGAAATCCCAACGCATTTCACAAGTAGCAGTAGACCTTTTTGAATACTGTTAATGCTGAAATTGATTGTGTTAAAGAGAAGGTTAGAGTTAAATTTGGTGATGTATCTCATGAGTTTAATTTCTCTAAGTTTAATAGATAACCACATGAAAAGGAATTGTCTAGTAAGGATGAAATTATTGGTCTTGCTTCTATTGTTGTTCCTCCTACCGATCCATTAGAACAATATTTGCTAGACCATGAAAATGATATGCATATGAATGAATTAGATGAAATATTCTTCAAACAAATACCTATCCTGAAGCATAATTTTCCTATTGAAACTCTTGGAGGTCCTCCTCCACCTAAGGGTGATCTAGTTTTTGAATTGAAACAACTACCTGACACGTTGAAATACGCTTATCTTGATGAGAAGAAAATATACCCTGTTATTATTAGTGCTAACCTTTCAGAGCATGAAGAAAAGAGATTACTTAAAACTCTGAGGAAGCACCATGTTGCTATTGGATATACTCTTGATGATCTAAAGGGCATTAGTCCCACTCTATGCCAGCACAAGATTAATATGGAGCCTGATGCTAAGCCAGTTGTTGATCACCAACGACGGTTAAATCCTAAAATGAAAGATGTGGTAAGAACTGAAATATTAAAGCTTCTAGAAGCAGGTATAATTTATCCCATAGCTGATAGTAGATGGGTAAGCCCGGTTCATTGTGTTCCTAAGAAAAGAGGCATTACCATTGTTCCTAATGATAAGAATGAACTTATTCCACAAAGAATCGTAACTGGTTATAGGATGGTAATTGATTTCAGGAAATTAAATAAAGCTACTAGAAAAGATCATTACCCCTTGCCTTTTATTGATCAAATGTTAGAAAGATTGCCTAAGCATACACACTTTCGCTTCATAGATGGTTACTCTGTTTTTTCTCAAATACCTGTGTCACAAGAAGATCAAGAGAAAACTACTTTTACTTGTCCTTTTGGAACTTATGCTTAGAGACATATGCCTTTTGGTTTATACAATGCACCTACTACCTTTCAAAGATTATGACTGCTATATGATCTGATTTTTGTGAAAAGATTGTTAAGGCATTCTTGGATGATTTTTTTCATTTATGGGACTTCTTTTGATGATTGCTTAAGCAACCTTGATCAAGTTTTGCAGAGATGCAAAGAAACTAACATTGTCTTGAATTGGGAGAAGTGCCACTTTATGCTGAGTGAAGGTATTGTCCTTGGGCATAAAAATTTTGAACGAGGTATTGAGGTAGATAAAGCTAAAGTTGATGCAATTGAGAAAATTCCATGTCCTAAAGATATAAAAGGCATAAGAAGTTTCCTTGGTCATGCTGGTTTCTATAGAAGGTTTATTGAAGACTTCTCTAAAATTTGTAGGCCTCTTACCAATCTTTTGCAAAAAGATGTTCCATTCGTTTTTAGAATGATTGTATAGAAGCCTTTGAAACACTTAAGAAAGCCTTAACCTCTACACCTATTGTTCAACCACGTGATTCGAACTTGCCTTTTGAAATTGTGTGTGATGCTAGTGACTATGCTGTCAGTGTTGTTTTAGGACAAAGAGTTGTTAAGAAATTCAATGTTATCCATTATGCCAGTAAAACTCTAGACAATGCTCAAACAAACTATTCTACTACTGAGAAAGAATTTCTAGCAGTTGTGTTTGCATGTGATAAATTTAGATCTTATATTGTTGAATCTAAAGTAACACTACTGTAGGATGCTGCTAACGTGACACTACAATCAGAGACCCTTCGATGAAACTGTGTGCGATGCATTAATCGCAAATGGTGATGTAAAAAAACCGTCAAAAAAGATGCAAAACGTTTGCGATGGTGGATACATCAAACACGATTCAGATTTTAGTTGCGCGTGTGATGCGGGGCATACGGTTGATCCATACGAACTATTTGCGATGAGACAAAACAACAGAAACGAGCAGCTAGATCAAGGTGTGTGCGATATATGGCATACAGTTCACTCGGATAAACTGTTTGTGATGAGGCGGAACAACAGAAACAGGCAGCCAGATGAAGGTGTGTGCGATATACGGCATACAGTTCACTCGGATGAACTGTTTGTGATTAGGCAACACAAAAGAAACGGTCAGCCAGATCAAGGTGTGTGTGATAGAGGGCAAACAGTTCACTCGGGTGAACTATTTGCGTTGAGCCAAGAGAATAGAAATGGTTCTACTTAACAAGATGTGTGTGATACGCGGCAAACAGGTCTGTAATCAGAAATGTGTATGAAGACCGATAATAACACAGACGATTGCTGCTAATAAGACGTGTGTGTTATGCGATGTGATTGCATACAGAACAACAACATATATATACACACACTTATAAGGACACGGTTGCATAACCAAATTAAACATCCAATTACATAGGTGGCTACTACACACATGACATTTGCACACACCAAAGTAAACTATTACATGCATAATTACATAGGTGGCTACTACACACATGAAATTTCCACACACCAAAGTAAACTATATATTACATGCATAATTAACTAGGATAAACGACCATCTGATCATCATCTACTTCTTATGACGCTTGCCGCTACTGATCTGCTTGTGGATCGATCCGGCCTCGTCGATTTCAGGAAGGAGGCACTTCCTCATGTCAACGATATGCCTGTGCATCTCGTAGCATGTGCACACGCTCTTGGCCGTGAACTTGAGGTGAGGTTCATCCAGTTGCTGCATCCAGGCCCCGTGCTAGGATACGGGACATGTTCTGTTGGCATCCTGCTTCATCTTTTTGTAGTAGGGGTCGATGATGGCCGAGGCGAGTTCAACCAGGGAGTCCTTCTTCGTGCTGCCCTAGACCCTGTAGTGGTCATGGATTTCAAAAAGGTTCTTGTAGGCCAAGCTCGTAACCATGAGCGCTTTTACATCGTCAGAGGTTTCCACCGTAGCGAACTTGTAGTCGGTGCTGTTGACAAACCTGGCGAAATGGTCGCAAGACTCTATGGCCATGCAGTAGTGGTAGATGAGGACATGATGGCGCACGCACAACTGGGCGATGGCAACCTTCTGATCTTTGCCGGGATGACCGCCGGTGTACTGGAGGTCGATGCCGACCACCTTGTACTTGTCTCGAGCAAGCAACTGCTCCACCGTGTTGATGTAGTCCTCCACCATTGTAACGCCCGGATAATTAAGCTACAGTGAACCTCTGCTAATGACGCCACGTCACCATAGTTACTGTTGTTAATCTCCCGATGATTCAATCCCGTTCAAATTCAGATTTTAAAATAAAGTCAAACGGTAAAAGTTTTCAAATGTTAAAACTAAAATGTTCTGGAGGTGACAAATAATGCATATGTAATAATGGTGGAGAAACCAACATCTTTAAAAGTGTTTGGATGTCCTAAAATTAAATAAAACCGTAGCAAAACAACTAATTAAAAGCCCATTACAATTAATAAAATGTTAAACTATTTTATTTAGTTGCCCAAACGTAGGTGGCAGTAGTATATTTATTTAGACTAAATTAGGGACTACTTTTATAATTTATAGAACTAAAATAAAAGAGAAACTAAAAGAAAACAGAAAAGAAAAGAATGAATAAAAATAGAAAAAAACCTAAATACCAAAAAACTTAAATAAAAGGAGGAAACCCCGGCCCAACTGGGCCTTGGCCCTGCCGGCCAGCCCAACCATCCCACCACTGCCTATATCCCCCACTACCCCGAAACCCTAGAGCCCACGCCCCACTCCCCCCCACGATCCCCTCGCTCATCCCCCCCGCATGGATTTGGATCGGGGGCTACCGACGCCCCCGACCCCGCCGGACGCTGCGACGCCACCGCCCGTCCCCGACTCCTCCCCAACCCCGACGTCGCCGACGCCGTCGACGCACGCCGCTACACCTCGCCGCCTCGTCGCGCCGACCCCGACTCCTCCCCAAGCCCGCTGCCATTCCCCTACGGCCCCGCCGTGAGCACCTCCCTCTCTCTTCCCGTCACCGTCGCCGCAGCCCCCTGCTGCACCCGCGCCTCCTGCTCGCCGTGCTCGCCCGCCGTCCCGTCTGAGCCGTCCAAGTCGCTGAGCACCGCCACGGCCACCGCACAGCACCGCCTCGCCCTCCGCTCGCCCGCCTATGGCCGTGCTCCGGCACCTCTGCGCTCTGCTCCCGCGCTCCGCCGCCCATGTGCCGCGCCCGCGCACCGTCGCGGCGCCCTTGCCCGCCGCTGTGTCGCTGCTCCCCTGCTGCAGCTGCCGACCCCGCTCTCCCTCGCCGCACCGGTCGCGCCTGGCCGCTTCTGCCCGTGCCCGCGACCTGCGCCTCGCCTCCCGCGCTGCCATCCCGGCCAACCACCGCCTGACTTGGCCTCGCCTTCGCCCGCACGTGCATCCGGCCTCAGCCGCTGCCGTACGCCGCCGCCGGCCGCGACCACTCAGCCCCGCTCCGGCCACGGCCTTGCCTTGCCCCCCGGTCAGGCTTGGCCTCAGCACGGGCGACGCCAGCGCCCGGGGCCAGTCGCCCGCACGCTCGACGCCTGCGCACCTGTTAGTCCACCCCCTGTACAAAAGAAAAAAAAAGAGAAATAGATAAATAAATAAATAAATTATTATTATTATTAAAATAATTAATTAATTAATAAATTAATCCTGTTAATTAACCTGTTAACTACCTAATTAGTCTAACTAATCCTGTTAGTTAACTAGGCAGACAATGACAGGGGGCCCCACCCCCTGTTGACCAGTCAAACTTTGACTGGTCAACTGGGTCCCCCTGGTCCCACATGTCAGCCAGTGTACATTTTTGTGTACACTGTGCTGGGTACATCTAGCAATTTAACATTTAATTTTTGAATTAAAATAATTTAGAAAATAAATTAAAACTTTGAAAATTAATATAAAATAATCCGTAATTCAGATGAAAATACTTTGTACATGAAAGTTGCTCAGAACAGCGAGACGAATCCGAATATGCAGTCCGTTCGTTCACCACACATCCCTAGCATAGCGAACATGCAACTGTTCCCCTCCGGTCATCTGTCTAACAAATGTCCGGAACCGGGAAAACTTTCCCGGATGGGATCCCCCTTTCTCGGTAACGTGCAACCCCATGTTAGAACACACCCGGCACTGCATATTGTCATGTCATACTTTGTGTAGCATTGTTTGCTTTGTATTTACTTTTTCCTCCCCCCCCTCTTTCTCTCTCGATAGACGCTGAGACCGCTGACGACGCTGCCGTGAACGACTACAGTGTTGACGACCCGTCCTTCTCTGCCGAGCTTCCAGGCAAGCCCCCCCCTTGATCAACCCGATATCGCCTATTCCTTCTCTCTACTACTTGCATTAGAGTAGTGTAGCATGTTACTGCTTTCGGTTAATCCTATTCTGCTGCATAGCCTGTCTTTGCTACTACTGTCGATACCTTACCTGCAATCCTAAATGCTTAGTATAGGTTGCTAGAATTACATCAGTGGCCCTACACTCTTGTCCGTCTGCCATGCTATACTACTGGGCCGTGATCACTTCAGGAGGTGATCACGGGTTTATATTATATACTATTACATACTTATGTTTTTGTTCGGAGATGGGGGCTGAAGGGGCAGGTGGTTCCATCCAGGTAGTGGTGGGCCTGGGTTCCCGACGGCCCCCGAGTGTTACTTTGTGGCGCAGCGACAGGGCAGGTTGTGACCACCTAGGAGACAGGTGGGCTTGGTCCTGGTCGGCGTCCGCGGTTATATCAATTAACACGCTTAACGAGATTGGGTATTTGATCTGAGTCTGGCTACAAGCCTATACGCACTAACCACCACGCGGGAACAGTTATGGGTACTCGACGTCGTGGTATCAGCCGAAGCCTCCTAGACGTCAGCGACTGAGTGGCGCGCGCCGGGTTGGACCGCGTAACGCAACTTCCTTTGTAATGGAGGTTGCTAGGTCTGCTCACCGGCCGCCCATGCAACGTGCAGGTGTGCAATGGGCGATGGGCCCAGACCTCTGCACGCATAGGTTTTAGACCGGCGTGCTGACCTCTCTGTTAGGCCTAGGTAGGGCTGCGACGTGTTGATCTTCTGAGGCCGGGTATGACCCAGGAAAGTGTGCCCGGCCAGAGGGATCGAGCGTGTTGGGTAATGTGGTGCACCCCTGTAGGGAAGTTTATCTATTCGAATAGCCGTGTCCCTCGGTAAAAGGACGACCCGGAGTTGTAACTCGACCTTATGACAACTAGAACCAGATACTTAATAAAACACACCCTTTCTAGTGCCAGATACAACCCGGTGATTGCTCTCTCACAGGGTGACGAGGAGAGGATCGTCGGGTAGGTTTATGCTATGCGATGTTACTTGATGCTGCACTTGCTACTCTCTTCTACATGCTTCAAGATGGAGGCTGCCAGAAGCGTAGTCTTCGATAGGACTAGCTATCCCCCTCTTATTCTCGCATTCTACAGTTCAGTCCATCGATACTACCCATTTCATTGATACCATTGCATATGTAGTGTAGATCCTTGCTTGCAAGTACTTTGGGTGAGTACTCACGGTTGCTTTGCTCCCTCTTTTCCCCCTTTTTCCATTCTTCTCGGATGTCGCAACTAGATGCTGGATCCCAGGAGCCAGACGCCACCTTCGACGACCCCTACTACACCGAGGGTGCCTACTACTACGTGCAGGCTGCCGACGATGACCAGGAGTAGTTTAGGAGGATCCCAGGCAGGAGGCCTGCGCCTCTTTCGATCTGTATCCCAGTTTGTGCTAGCCATCTTATGGCAACTTGTTTATCTTATGTCTGTACTCAGATATTGTTGCTTCCGCTGACTCGTTTATGTTCGAGCATTTGTATTCGAGCCCTCGAGGCCCCTAGCTTGTATTATGATGCTTGTATGACTTATTTTTACTTTTAGAGTTGTGTTGTGATATCTTCCCGTGAGTCCCTGATCTTGACCGTACACGTTTGCCTGTATGATTAGTGTACGATTGAATCGGGGGCGTCACAACCATGGCCGGGTCGATGGTGTACACCACCGAGATATCCGTCTCCCACTTGTGGGTCTCCACTTTATGCTCGCCAAACTCCATTGGAGCGCCGCTAGATATCCTCTCTATATGTGTCGTCGTGGGTGTGCTTGTTGTGTTGTGCTGCGCGATCAAAAGGTTGAAGAGACTAAGGTTATAATGGCTGCGGGAATTAATGGGGAAGCCGAATGGCCTGGAATATCAGCACGCCCGAATGGCAGTTCTAATTGCAGCGCGTAACTCGATCGTGCCGCACGTAACTACATCGTGGCAACGTGCGCGGCACAACCGCATGCATATGGGGGCCCCAACATGATCGTGCGCCGGCCCCAACTGCTGGCAGAGCGTGCGCGGAGGGACGTGAGCAGAGCGCTCCGCAACCGCCTCAACGGCGAGCAACCATATATATGCATATAGCAGTTGAACACACAAGGAAAAGATGTTGACAAGATGAGCGCGTGTAGGTACGCGAGCAGAGCGCGCCGCGGTGCCTAACGGCGAGCAGAGCGTGCCGAGGGACGCGAGCAGAGGCTGACACAGTGATACGTGGAAAATAAGACGAACTGTGTGAGCGATGGCGGAGACATCAAGCATAATTCAGATTAGAGTTGCGTGTGCGATACGTGGCATATAGTTGATCCATCCGAGCTGTTTGTGATGGAATAAGCCGTGTGTGTTCTGGGCAAACGCTTGCTGGTATACATCTATACCTGGGCATACCTCGGGCCGGGCCGGGCTTCGGGCCGGCCAAAAAAAGCCTAGTGCTAAAAACCCGGGCCTGAGCCCGGCCCGGCCCGGCCATCAGGCCTACTAAATCGGGCCCGAGCCTGGCCCGACCCCGTGAAAGCCCGACACGGCCTGGTCGGCCCGGCCCGGCTACGGCTAAAATTGCATTTTCTGCAGGCCCGAGCCAGGCCCGATCTACTCGTCGGGCTCGTTTTCCAGTCCCGAGCCCGGCCCGATGGCACACTCGGGCTTAGGCCGGCCTGGGATTTTCGGGCCGTCCGGGTCGGGCTGCCCATGGCCAGGTATATATACAACCGTCTGCGATTGATGAATTCATCACCGACGGGTTCCCTACTGTGGTCCGCGTGTGATGTGATATGCTCTGTTTGCACAACATCTATGCTCTGTCTACAGAAGAACAACATACTCCAATGACAAATACCATAAATATACTTATAACAGGGCATGATTGCAAAACCAAATTAAACATCCAATTACGTTATATAACAAATACCATAAATATTGCAAGGTTCAAATTCCAGCATTACAAGGCCCAAATTCAAAGATTACAAGGTTCAAACTATCCTGACAAATATAATTCATCTTCTTCAGAATCTTTTTCATGCATTATTTCTACGAAAGGACCAGCCACTGAGAAGTCATATAGCGGCTCGATACAGTGACTTCCAAATAATCTGTCATATGAAGTTACAAACTGAAATTCAGCTTCTGCAGAGCCTTTTCCATTCAGCTGTAGACGCATGCGCTCTTTAGCAATCCATTCACTTTTGCGCAGTAAATATAGAGCAAACCTCATTACCTTGAGCAACCTTGCTTTCTCAACAAAGAACCTGGCGAATTTAATTTCTGGTGTGGTGCCTTAGTACTCGTTAAAAGTAATTTCTGTGAGATGAAGATCAAGGCATTCAATGGGATTGTTATATTCCCCAACAATTTCTACTTTCGGGCCTGCTAGTATCTGCAAACGAAGACGACATATTAGTGCCTAGCTACAGATTTGAACACTTCGGGCCTCTTTGATTTGCATGATTTCTAAAATACACGAAAAGAGTGAAATTCCACCTTCAATCTTTCATGATTAACATCTCAAAAAATATATGTATTGAAATCCTCCAAATTTCCTTTAGAAATCATTCTACTTTTGTCTTTGTAATCATGGGTAAAAGTAACAACAAATTGAGCTCCACTGTGGTTAACAATTAACAGGAAAGGAGCATCACCTCGATGTATAGCTTCTCCGTGCAAGGAAAGCATCTAAGGAATCTAACAACTTAATCCAGATTGGGGCCGATAGATTGTAGTGCCAAGATCTTCAATGTGCGCAGAGGCCGGGTCAAGCTTGTGGGAATCATTTTCTGGATGATAGGTGAACATACAGATCAACAAAAATTGGATAAAATGTGTTGTCCAATGATATATAAGAAGGAGAAGAAGAAGACTATTGTACCTGAACGGATAATGATCCAGTAACAAGTTGATTGAATTCAGCACACGAATAGCACAACACCTGTCAATTTCGGTGCGTGAATGACCCTAATTCTTGCTGGACCTAGTTTATCAAGTACATACAATCTCTAGAGGAAAGACGCATTCTCAATGACCATATCGTGAAACACCTCAACTGATAGCCTTGGGCGGCGCCAGCAATGCACATAAATCGCACGGGCATTCTTCGAGGTGATGTGGAGGCTACTGAACCCATCCATCGCATGAAGACGAAGGTACTTGAGCGCTGTACAGCCAACGAGAAGGCGCTTCAAATCCTCCTTCGAGATGCAGATGGCAATGAGCTCGACGTGCTTCAGTTTAGGGAGATGAAGAGCACGTGCGGCATCAATTCGGGGGAAAATGCACTGCCTGAATGTAGCGCGGCGCGGCGTGGGCGCGAGGCGGAGCGCGGACGGCGACAGCGAGCGCGAGCACGGACGTCTAGCATGAAAGCTAAGCTCTTCGAGCCAATCCATGGCTGGGGATAGGAAACAATAGTGAAACCTGGGTTCGGCCTTGCAGTGGGGACTGAACCTGCCGATAGCAAGGCGTCTGACCGGCCCAGGGTGCGTGGCGAGGACGTGGGACAATGCGTCCAGGCGTTGCCGCTCCCCGCTGTAGAACTCATCATCGACGATGAGGTCCAGGGGGTGGAGTGCCAGAGGGGGTGCCACCACCGTGAGAGGCCAGTGGTCCGCACGCGAGATTTGATGGGGAGGTGGGATATGATGGTTACCAACATCTCGTCGGGGAGGCTGCTGATGATGTCCACGTTCGCCGGAGGCTATTGCGGTTCTGGCTCGACCCACCCCCGCTTGTTGGCCGGCTCGTCCTCCATCTCGCAGTAGGCGGCGATCCTCGGCGGGGGTGCTTGTAGATGAGAACGGAGGACTGTTCTACGTACCTTCCTGAGGCGGCCAAAACAAAAGTTCAAAACCAGCAATAAATTGTAGCGCTTGCTGCTCGCTTCCCGGTATGGTGAGTGAGGGAGTCATGGACTAAGGGGTCCTCGGGGCGACATCCCATTGTGCATGGGCCGGACTGGTGGAGCCGTGTGGTGACCGGAGACCTGTGAATCCGTGGTGTGCCCTCCAAGTCAAGGGTGGACGAGATCTCTTTCCCTCTTGTTGTAATCTATCTTCGGTAACCCTAACCCTATCGGTGTCTATATAAACCAAGGGTTGTAGTCATTAGGGGGAGAGCTATCTTCATCCCCCCGTAGCCTAGGGTTTAGCTCATACTGATCTCGAGGTAGATCTACTCTGTAGACCACGTTATACAATCAATACAATCAAGCAGGACGTAGGGTATTACCTCTTCGAGAGGGCCCAAACCTGGGTAAACGCTGTGTTCATCGTCCCTTGCTACCCATCGATCCTAGATCCACAGCTCGGGACCCCCTACCCCGAGGTCTGCCGGTTTTGACACCGACATTGGTGCTTTCATTGAGAGTTCCGTTGTTGGATCACCGGAAGGATCGATGGCTCGCTTAGTCCTTGGAGAGGACATCAGTTCCATGGATCTCTTCGTCCCTGGACAACTCTTCGCTTTTGGCAGCATCATACTGCACACTGATTCGACCGGCCGTCTTGACTAGGTCGACAACTTCGCTCCCGAACACCGGATTCGATTCGGCAATTTGGAGTACGTTAGTGACATCCGGGGGGATTTGGTTTTCACCGGATTCACCACCCCCGCAGGCCTTGCTGTGCCTGCTCCGACGTACACCTCCGATCCGATTTGTGAATCGGCCCCAGTCCACCAAACGGCTTTGAGCCAGGAAGGACTCCCTGAGAGAGGGGACCTTACCCCACCGTCAACTGAACTCACATCGGCAGAGGATTTATCCCCGGCCCTCGAGGCAGAACCAGAGGTCAGAAGCCAAGATTCGATCTCGGCCGAGCTCCTCCCCCACAACACCTTGCTAGCCTCGAGCCCGCACCCTGAGTCGGCGAATAGCGGCCAGGGGTCACCCCCGGCCCAAAACAACCCGACCTCAAACATTAGCGTGGAAGGTGCACAGGAGGGTCAAAGCACACCCTCAGTTTTCGAGGACAATCCGGTGCCCCTCGAGGTTTCGGTCCCAAATCCTGAAGATAGGTCCGCCCGGGACCAAGGATCGGTTGAGTCATAGACTGACCTCCACTTCGTCATCACAAAGTCCGGCCTAGAGCCCTCAAGTCCGGCAACCCTCGATATTTTGAACGAGGCGCTAGACCGAATTCAGAAAATGACTATCCAAGAGAACCTGCCCTCCGCCTTCAATCACCGCCCATTTGAGGCGTTCGACAGGGAATTTTGCGCCCCACCACCACCCATTTGGTAGCAACTATTGATGATTTAACCGATATGTTAGACTATAATTCAGAGAATGCCGAATACATGGACGAGGAGGACGTAACCGCAGTTAATGCTGAGGTCGGTCCCCCCGTCACGGGCCGCTGGTCGGCCACATCCACCTACGACATTTACATGGTGGACACCACAAAGGACGGCAACGACACTCCTGAGCAGGACCAAGGTAAGCCCAGAGATGAGCTTCCCAAACGCCGAAAACAGCGCCATCGAAGCAATGCAAGCAACGTAGACTCGGCGGAGAACGGCACCGTAAATAATACGGATGACCTCGCCGGAGACATAGCCAACGAGCATCATCAGGATGACCCCCCGGGGCAGGAGGACCCGCTCAATCTGGAAAGCCACAAAGACTCCGAGGATAGCAACTACCTCCCACTCTCTGAAAAGGAGGCCAATCTCGAGGAGGACGATTTTATCGTCCCCGAAGAGCTCTGGAGCAAGAACGGTTCAAGCGGAGGCTTTTAGCCACCGCCCGCAGCCTAAAGAAGCAAAAACGCAAAATCAAGGCTGAACAGGACACCCTCAACGACCGATGGACTAAAGTCCTAGCTACCGAAGAGGGGTACGGCCGCGATCAGCCAACAAGGAGTTATCCTAAACGAAGGCTATTGCCCCAGTGCAATGACGAGGCTATAGAGCCAACACGCTCGACGTATACAAACGCCAAACAGCCAGATCGACCCCCTAGAGTGTGGGACAGGGAAGCGAACGAGGCCGAACATCCAGCCGCCCCACCTGGCCGTCACGGCAAGGATCAGGTGCGGCCCACTTACGAGTACGACCTCCACCATGACCTAGATGCTCGTGGAGGCCGTACCAGGTCCATCTACGGACCCAGAGAGGATCTGCCCGCATACCGGGAAGGATACTACGATTGGTTAAACCGAAACGATAGAGTCCGGGAGCAGCAGCAGAGTAGGAGGGCTGAAGACCTCCGCCGCGACGTAGCCCGAATCCGGGGCGCCGCACACCCCCCGTGCTTCATAGAGAGGGTAATGCAGCACCAATTCCTAGAAGGCTTCAAGCCTGTGAACATCGAATCAAACGACGGAACCACAGATCCAGCCGTATGGATAGAGGATTTCCTCCTCCACATCCACATGGCGCGAGGAGACGACCTCCACGCCATTAAATATTTACCGCTCAAGCTTAAAGGCCCAGCTCGACACTGGCTGAACAGCCTTCCCAAAGACTCTATAGGTTGCTGGGAAGAGCTTGAGGATGCTTTTCGAGTAAACTTCCAGGGCACCTATGTCCGGCCTCTGAATGCTGGCGACTTAAATCGCATCACGCAACAACCCAGAGAATCTGCCCGACAATTTTGGAACCGATTCCTGACTAAGAAAAATTAGATCGTTGACTGTCCGGATGCCGAAGCCTTGGCTGCGTTTAAGCATAGTATCAAGGATGAATGGCTTGTACGATAGCTCGGCCAGGACAAACCAAGAACAATGGCAGCCCTTACTTCCCTCATGACCCGCTTTTGCGTGGGTGAAGACAGTTGGCTTGCTCGCAAGAACACCAACCCAGACACACCCGGTACCTTCGAGGTTCCGGACGAAAACGGAAAGCCCCGACGCAGCAAGAATAAATGTCGCCACAATGACGGCGAGGGTGAGGATACGACAGTAAATGCCGGATTCCGAAACCAAAAGTCCGGAACCCGAAAGAAAGCCCCTAAAGGCAACAGTGATGGCCCGTCTAGGCTGGACACAATTCTGGACAAGCCTTGCCAGATCCATGGCACATCAGAGAAGCCCGCCAACCACTCCAACCGAAATTGTTGGGTGATCAAACAGGCCGGCAAACTCACAGCCGAAGGCTCAGGCAAAAGCCCAAGAAGCGAGGACGATGACGAGCCCGACATGCCGAATAGTGGAGGCCAAAAACCCTTCCCTTCCGAGGTCAAGACGGTAAACATGATCTACGCAACCCACATACCGAAGAAGGAGAGGAAGCGAGCGCTATGGGATGTATACTCCATCGAGCCAGTAGCGCCGAAGTTCAATCCATGGTCAGCCTGCCCGATCATGTTCGATCGTAGGAATCATCCCACTAGTATATGCCATGGAGGGTCCGCAGCCCTAGTGCTGGACCCCATCATCGATGGATTCCACCTCACTAGAGTCCTAATGGACGGAGGAAGCAGCCTCAATTTGATATACAAGGATACCGTGAAGAAAATGGGGATCGATCCATCAAGGATTAAACCCAGTAACACCACCTTCAAGGGAGTCATTCCGGGAGTGGAGGCCCGCTGCATGGGCACCGTGACATTCGAAGTGGTGTTCGGATCTCCGGATAATTTCTGAAGCGAGGACTTGATCTTCGATATTGCACCTTTTCGCAGTGGCTATCACGCACTCCTCGGCCGAACAGCGTTCGCTAAATTCAATGCCGTTCCGCACTACGCGTACCTCAAGTTGAAAATGCCTGGTCCTTCGGGCGTCATAACTATCAACGGCAACACAGAACGCTCACTTCGAACCAAAGAGCACACTGCGGCCCTAGCAGCCGAAGACCACACCGGCCCATATAGGCCCAGATGCCGACCCACTGTAAGGGCCGGCGACAACAGTAAATGGGTTCGAACCCGTTCCCCATCATGGAACCCGCATGCGTTCGCCACAAATAGGGATACATGCCCCACGGCACGCCCACATTCTTCACACTCCACGTGCCTCGTCAGCACAACTTCGCACTCAAAATACCATGGGCAGCCGTGAGGCATACATTAATCCGAAGTACATGTTCGGTTAAACCGAACTTCAGAATTACCTCGTCTTCGGATGACCCGGGGACCAATTCCGGATACCCCCAAGTTTAAAGCTTCATCGGCAAGGTCCTCGCCCATCAAGGTCTCATCGAAGGTCCCAACCCCCATCTATCAGAAGCAAAGGCGCAGATGTGCAGCAGGGCATAGTGAAGGCTTCAACTCACGCATCAAGGCCCTGCATCAACCTTTACTCTGTAAATTTTCTTTTTCTTTCTCTCTTGCAAGTACTGCCTTCACAGTTCGAATTGTACGGTTAGACGTCCTGAGCTTACGAGAAATAATAAAAATACCCTTTATGGTGTTTGGATATCTGCATCTTGCAATTTTTCTGTCCCTTTTCGATTCTCTCCTCGCTCTTCGAACAGCCCGGCATGAAAATATATTAATCAGTTACGAGTTCGATTTATACATCAGCTCAATATCTTTAAGTCCGGCACCACTTCCCGCTAGGTGTCCTGCGTCTCGGATATTGCACTATATGCATCTGTTCCGAACTATGTCTTGGGTCAATAGTTGGGTTGCCCGGCTCCTGTGTTTGCCCCTTATGTTCCACTTGTTCGGCTAAGAGGGCAAAGGGAGAACCCCTGCGATCGTACTACTGGTTTGCCCGGTCAAGTACCTCAGGAGGAAAAAGCCAAAAATTGATCGTCATAGTAAGCGTGAACGGGTCTGCGATTCGATGACGAGGTTGGACTCTAAAAATCGTTGGCGATTTCGCTGTGTCACATGAAGGGTTCGTCTTAACACAAACCATGTGATCGGAAAGGGCAGGCTTCGACCCCCAAGTTTATCACAAATACACCAAGGGCTAGTCCCTAGTCCCCACCGTCAAGCTCCTAAGGCTAAGTGAAAGCAGTAAAACTGAATAGTCTGATCACCTGGTTTCGTTCCCGCACTACCGCCTCCGGGCCCCAAGACGTTGGCTAAGGGTAACAGTGCGGAAACAAAACACCCTTCGTGATATTCACTTGGGGGCTGAAGCCGACGACTGGTAGCTTTCAGAACTAAACATACGGCCACACATCAATCAAAATTTAATCACTAAGTTCGTCGGGTGCATAATAAGGCATAAATCCCACTTGGTACAAGCTTGCTTACATCTACTCAAGCATTAGATTTTTTCGAACACTGGCCCTCTATCGCCCGCGCTCCAGTCATCACCTGCGCGAAGTATTGCTCAGGGCGGCGATGCTCCTTCCCCTGGGACGGAGGACCAGTGGACATCTCCATTGGATTAATCCTTGGCCAATGAACCATGGTCTTTGCAAACGCGAGCCTCGCCCCCTCAAGGCACGCCGACCGCTTCACGGCGTCAATCCGGAGCGGCGCCTCCCGCAGCCTTTGCACAAGGTCAAAGTAGGTGTCCTGAATGGGCTCGGCCGGCCACAGGTTGACACAGAGGTCCTTCAAGGACAGCTCAGACATCCGATGCATCTCCATTAGCTACTTCATTTGATCGCTAAGGAGGGGAGGACGCTCGGAGTCCGGAAACTGTGACCAAAAGAGCCGCTGTGTGGATTCCTCCTCGCGAGTGGCATAGTGCCTCGCCGCAGCCGCTGCATTCTTCGGGAGTTCAGCGAAGACACCTGCGGAGCGCCAGACCCTCGTCAACAGGGCGAATCTGTTGCCCTCGAACACACTCTGCAATAAATATTTCTTACCATTGGCAATTTGTGCGGCTTGCCGAAGCTCCTCCCGGACACCTCGGGCGTCACTCCTCGCCTCTGAGAGCTCTTTCTCCTCCTTGGAAAGACGGGAGGATTGCTCCTCCCGCCCCTTCTCAAGGGCCTCAAGCTTCTCAGCGGCATCCTGGAGCTCCCCTTGGACCTCGGTTACCTGAGATTCATGCTGCTTAGCAGCACGCTTGGCCTGCTCAAGATCGGACACCGCCCTCTCAGCGGTTGTCCTCTTCTCGGCCGCCTCGGCCTCAGCTTTCTTAAGGGCCTCCTTTAAGCCCTCGACCTCAGCGGCAGCAGCTGCAAGATCATCAAGATAAAGGATCAGTCAATGGTCTGGCCAGTCCGTATCTGGCAAATACACACCTTTTTACATATCTTACCTTGCGCCTCGTCAAGCCATTTGTTGACAAGGTCCAGCTCTAGATCAGAAAGCTTGAGCTTCCGATCCATCTCCTCTAACGCCACGGCATTAGCAGCCGAGGCCACGGAAGATGCCTGCGTTAGAATCAGAAATGTCAACATTGTTAACCGACCTACCGAATTTGATCCTCTGCAGGTCTCTCCGAAGATCTTGGCAGAGTCTCGGGGGCTGCTATGTATGCGGCCTACTTAAACTAAGAACTGTAACCGCATTATGTGGAAGGATCATTACTTGACTTACCTCAAAGCTTGTTAGAAGGCCTTGGACAATGTCGTTCAGTCCGGATTGGACGGAACGAACACTCTGCATAACTGCACTCATTAGAGTGCGGTGCCCATCAACGATGACGGAGTTGCTCACCAACTCCTCCAGCTTGTCCGTCCAGCCCACCATCGCCCGTGCGGAAGTGTTCGGCGCTAGCGTTGGCTCCCCGGCCCCCTCCCCGCTGGGAGGAATCTGTGCCGTCGAGGGCCTCGGAGTCTCGTGAGTGGTCGACGGAGGGGGTCCGAATGGCCCGGACTCTTTTCCCTCGTCGGCCAGGAGGGACGCTCCCTCCTGGTCTTCGGTGACCGAGGTGTTGACCTCGGCCATTACGGCATCTACCTCCCCCTCCGTGTTCGGAGGAGGAGTTCTTCGGGACCGCACCTCCTCAGCCTCTTCGGGGACCAAAGGAGGCGCAGAGTGCGCCATAGACCCACTGCCCGCCAGCTCGGTGGGCGGAGAAATCTCTTCTGAGATTTGCTCGGTGGGGCGCTCATGCGGGGGACTGCAATTCGAAGGGGTTAGCCTTCAACTAAAACAAACTACTGAAAGCATAATAGCTGAAAATACAGACACCTTACCTGCTGGCAGGGGGCTTGACCCTGGATCCCTTCTTCAGGAGCTCCTCGGACGCCTCAGACTTCTCGTCATCCGAGCTGTCAGGTATAACCAGCTTAGGCCGGTGTCATCTCTTTGGGGCCGGGGAAGGGTGGACCTCCTCGGCGTCCTCGGATGCCGGCCTCTTTTTGGAGTGTGAAGAGGCACTCTCCTCTTTGTCCTCCTCCTCCTCGTCCCCATCCTGTACGGATGAGGCCGCAGCATCTCTGGACCGGTTACCCGGACGAATCCTGCGGCGGAGGCCCTCCCTGGCCTCCGGTGCCTCTTGCTTCTTGCCCTTCTTAGCGGGCACCTTGTAGGGCACCGCGACCAACATCTTCTCTAGCTGCGCTGATCGGGGCCTCTCCGGCAGCGGCGCCGGGCCGCTGATCTTGTTGGCCTTGGTGAGCCAGCCCTACAGAATCCACATAACCAGGTTAGATCGAATCTCACGTAATGTGAATATCCGAATACTCTTCAAAGAGACATGCCACTCACCTCCCTTGGGGGATTCGCGGCGTCAAGACCGATGTCCTTCCCCTTAGCCGGCCACTCCTTCTGGGGCTGGAATAGTTGGCCCCATATCTTGTCAGGAGTCGTGCCGAAGAAGTGCCGCATAGTGGCCAGATCCTCGGGCTCATGCTCCCACATGGGCTTGGTCCTCTCTTGGCAAGGGAGGAGCCCGCGGTGGAGCATGATCTGGAACACATCGACCAGCTTCGTGCCGATCTCTATTATGTTATCGACGCGCTTCTGCAGCGCTTTTGGCGTCGGCAACACATCCCCAGTCCAGACTCTTGGCGGTCCAGGAGGCCAATCTGGTGGGGGGTCCGGACCAGAAGGCGGGGGCCGCTCCCCATGCTGCCTCCCTCGGCTCGGTGATATAGAACCACTCCTTCTGCCACATCCGGACGGTGTCGACGAAGTGGCCGTCCGGCCACTGGACCCATTCAGCTTGCTGATCATGGCCCATCCACAGTCTGCATGCTCGCCGCCGACCACCTTGGGCTTCATGTTGAACACCTTCAGCCATAAGCCGAAGTGCGGCTGGACCCGGAGGAGCGCTTCACAGACGACGATGAAGGTCAAAATGTGGAGGAGGGAGTTGGGGGCTAGATCATGGAAATCTAGCCCATAGTAAAACATTAGACCCCGCACAAAGGGGTGCAGTGGAAATCCAAGCCCCCTAAGGAAATGGGGGAGAAAAACTACCCTTTCGCCCGGCTCAGACGTAGGGATGATCTGGCCCTCTTCAGGGGCTCGATGGGCGATGTTGGCCGGCAAGTAACCGGCCTCCTTCAGCTTCAGTATATCCTCGTTGGTGACAGAGGAGGCCTCCCACTTCCCATTGGCACCGGATCCGGCCATGGTCGAAGGAGGTAAAGTGGGATTGGCTATGGAAGCAGGGAGAAAGGGCGCTGGAGCTCTGAAGGATCGCGAGTGCGGAAGGTAGGAGAAGGCGTGGGATGCAGACTGTAGCGGCCCCCCCCTTTATAGACTGTGGACAGGCCAGAGATCCCTTTTTTCATGCCGTTGGCCTCCCCACTTCCCGATATCTCCGCAACGTTATGAGCGGGGAGGGGAATCGAGATCATTAACCATATCCCCCGAGAAGTGGGACACGATCTCCACCTTGAAGGGACGTGTCAAGCGTGGCGTCAGCCTCGAGCCGCGCTTCAAGAAATAGTAACTGCTTGGCGTTATGGCCGGAAGAGACTCTTCGTTGAAGGATAAAAAGTTGTCAGATAAAGGCACTATTTGCGCTTGAGCGATATTTTTATTACTACCTTCGGTGTTAAGTAAAACAACCGTTTTAGACTCCGAACATCACTTGGTACCGAACAGGGGGAAGACTTGCTGAGGAACTCGCCCCGCAAACCGAATACTGGTCAGAATGCATACCGGATACAAGTCTTGGTGTTAGAGGCAAGTTCGGGGGCTACTGAGGGTGTCATGGACTAAGGGGTCCTCGGGGCGACGGCCCATTGTGCATGGGCCGAACTGGTGGAGCCGTGTGGTGACCGAAGACCTGTGAAGCCGTGGTGTGCCCTCCAAGTCAAGGGTGGACAAGATCTCTTTCCCTCTTGTTGTAATCTATCTTTGGTAACCCTAACCCTATCGGTGTCTATATAAACTGAGGGTTGTAGTCATTAGGGGGAGAGCTATATTCATCCCCCTTAGCCTAGGGTTTAGCTCATACCGATCTCGAGGTAGATCTACTCTGTAAACCACATTATACAATCAATACAATCAAGCAGGATGTAGGGTATTACCTCTTCGAGAGGGCCGAACCTGGGTAAACGCTGTGTTCGTCGTCCCTTGTTACCCATCGATCCTAGATCCACAGCTCGGGACTCCCTACCCCAAGGTCTGCCGGTTTTGACACCTACAGTGAGCGTGCGCGGCGGACTACTCATAGTCGTCCCGTCTAATCAAACAGCTGCCCGCGGTAGTAAATGGTTAGTTGAACGCCCACTGTTGGACTAATACGACCGTTCGTGATAATAACATGGTGGCTATTTGTTACAAATGGCTAGGAAAATCAATGTATAAAAAGGCGGAACGAACCCTGAATAATTTCATATGTTTAGCATAGTTGCATGTTGCCTCTGTAAAATAAATCAAGGCAGGAAGATACAACGTATGTCGCTTCGCACACATATCATGTGACCAAGTTGCCTCTCGAAACCATGAGGCTTCTTGATAGAAGCTCTGGTTTGTATGAAAGAAAATATGGGTCAAAGCCGAGTTGAAAAGGGCAGCAATATCTCACTCCAGCTTACAAAAGGTACAAAAGCACGATGATTAATTGTTCATCAGGTTTACACAAATCCAGATTGAACAGGCAATAACATCTAACTCAACCAAAGTTTTCGGCAGTCACAATCAAATGGATCAGTCTGATCTATAAAATCAAGATCCTGGGCTAGAAAATCTACTCGTACATGAAGACAAGTTGTTGTAAATAGAAGCCGAGCATGTTCAGAAGCCCTTTTGTCCACCTGAAACTTCTTTTTATGCTGTTCAACGTGTCCATCCGTGAGAAAGTTTTTGTTAAAAACCTTAATCCTCATGGACAATAGTACCCTCGCATTCAAAAGGAAGAATGTGACAAAGCTAGTGTTTGCATGGTTGGATGCATACCCTTCCAGCGTTATTGTCCTCAAACAAATGTCATGAGAACTGAGAAAGTCCTGGTGCTTCTTATGCCACCGATTGGTTATACCTTTTTGTCTATGTGCTTTTGCCTAAATAGACATGAAGGCAGAAACCAGTTAATGTCTAAAAAAATAGTATGTCGCAAGAGCGACAGCTGAACGGTTAATTCTAGTAAATTATATATGGGCTTTCAATGTGCTTGAAATCATCACCTGTATATACAAATTCTCCAGACATGGAAAGCATCACAGCAAGCCGATAATCATGTTTAGATCAAAACACCACATACTGATATGTAAGGTCTTGACAGAATCCAGCACTATTGATAGGGTATCCATGGACAAACTATTCATTGAGCATAGAACATAATATTAGTACCAAAAGTGTACTCCAAGATGATATAAAACTTCTACGCACAAATGAAAAATGCACTTATGATTACAAAAGTGTTGATGATATAAAATTATGCGCACAAATGAAAAATGCAGCCTATGATTACAAAAGTGTTGATGATAATATACAGTACCTGAATAAGCGTGGAGCCAACCACCATCTTGTAACCTTCAAGCGGATCAGGAATTACACCCAAGGTCTCCAGTTTAGGCGCAGAGACCACAGTTATTTGCGAAGGTGCACACCAATAATCAAGGAGCAACCTTTGGAGTAAAGGGGCATCTTTGATGATGAGCTCCACTCCTTTAAAGCAAATTCCACTTCTTACAAGGTGAGGCGACTTTATTTGGAGACAACGGATAACAATTTCTTTTCCAAAAACAAGCAGCAAGTGCTCCAGGGCAGGGCAGCAGGAGTGGATGATGTTGTGCAGTGAGGCCTCCGACAGATCGACCACCACAAGCGCGAGTTTTTTTAGCAGTGGGAGTCGAAGCATTTGTACCACATTGTCTGCTAGATGGCACCGGGCCAAGGTGGCAGTGTGGAGAGAGGAGTAAAACCATGAGATGGACATCGATGGTGAGGGCATAGCTACAACGCTTGGTGGGAAGCTATTTGCATAGTAATGGTAGAACTCAAGATGCTGGAGTTTTTTGAATTGACGAGATGTCAGCCATGCGTCCACCGTGCCGGGTATGTGTAGCAGGCAGCATGCCGGGATGCATAGGCGTTGAACGGAGCCTTGGTGGGAGGAGATGATGGCTCCGTGGAGTTCAAAATCATGAACGACAGATAGCCGAGAACAGTCAAGATTAAGAGGCGCGGTGCGCCATAGAGTGCGCCACCGAGATGTGAGGACCTGTGTGCGGCAACCATCCTTGGTGGGGAGAAGGAAGATGATCTCCCCAAGGATGGCATCTGGGAGATCGCTGATGCGGTCCGCCCGGTATTCTACGGGTCCAGATCCAGGGGGCGTGGCCGCTTCTACCCGCGCTGCCGGGTGCAGGATCTACAGCCGGCGGCGCCGCTGGCCGGAGCCTCATCTGTGTACATAGCAATCTGGAAAAAAGGCAGAAGCATACATGTAGGACATTCAAAATCAATTCTCAAGATTTGGAAGAGAAAAGGCACAAACATATATGTAGGACATTCAAAATCAATTCTCAAGATCTGGCTACGAATTATTAGCATGCACGCTAACCCTAGTCAGATTATTAGCAAAAAAATCATTTGTACAGAACAAACAATTAATCACTAACCATAGATACCATTCAAACAATCAATACACTACACAGATCTAATGAATCTTACTCTAATTTTATGGACTAGGTGAACATAACCAAGGATTTCTATTCCAAACAAAAGAAGGGGGGACTAACCGGTTTTCCGTTGGAGTCACAGTCATTGCCGGAGTAGCTGTGGACCTCCGGCTCCGAATAGGGAGGCGTGACGACGGTGACGATGTCAAGGTCGCGCTGCTGCCTGCGCGAGACCTCGTCGGGAGCGACAACAACCTTAGTGCCCAGCTTCATGCGTTGCGCGGGTGCTTCACCAGCCCCGACGTCACCACTCCCTCCGATGGTGCGCTTCGGCAAAATCCTAATACACTCCATGCGGCGGTTACAACTATGGACGGGGGGTGTGGCCGCCTATTATGACCAGCGGATCGGGCGCGCCATTAATATGGAGCAGTGGGAGCGAGGTGGGCGGCGGTCAAAGAGCTGGCTCGCCTCCCGGTGAGCCAGCGCAGCGGACTGCTGGCATGCCTACTGTTGGGGATATTGTTACTGGGTGTAAACCGGCCAGGAGAGGCCGGGTTATCCCCATAATGAGTCATTTATATTTGAAGCCCATAAAGACAAGGAGTATGGCGCTTTATGAAGGCCCAGGGCCCAAAGGCGGATTAAGGGCTTGTAGGTGTAAACCGCCATATTATATGTAACCTGTCTTGTAAGATAAGAAAAGAGTAGAGACCGAGCCGGACACGTTTATGAGCCGGCCTCAGGATTCTGTAAACCGCCGGGCATCAACCTGTGTATATAAAGGGACGACCCGGCGGCGGTTTGAGGGGACAGACGACAACTCGAGAGCCAGGCATAGCGGATTCGCTCCCTGGTCATCAAAACCCTAGCAATTCCACAACAACTGGATTAGGCCTTTACCTTCATCGCAAGGGGCCGAACCAGTATAAACCCTTGTCCGCTTTAACCCCTTTAAGCTAACCCGTCGCGATGGCTCCACGACTAAGTCCTTTCTCTAGGACATCTGCCGTGACAAAACCACGACAGTTGGCGCCCACCGTGGGGCCATCGCACAATGGTTTCGAGTTCTTAGAGGGCAGCTTCGAAGGACTCAAGGGATACGCTGTGGGCCGGATGACCAAAAGTCGTCGCGGCAAGCTCTACATCGACGATGCAGGCTGGGGCCCCGAGGCCGGCTTGATTGAGTACGGGTACCGGGTCCCCTTCGGCGGCATTCACGTGTTCATTGGCAAGATTGGCGAACCGGGCCCTGAGCCGGACATCTGCACCGACATCGTCGAAACGGCTCAGCGTGCGAGGTCTGCTCGGGTTAAGCCTGTCATGAAGCATGCCTTCGTGGGAGTCATCCACGGAGTGGAATCTGAAGATGGATCAGAGTATGATGGCGAAACCATTGTTTATTTTGGTGACGAGTCATCTACTGGAGAGACCGAGTCATTGTACTAGCTGCAAGATGGCCGGTTTGGTGGTTGTTCCGATGGCGACAGTATTCCGGACTCTCTCGACCCGCCAAGCCGGGTTGCGATCTTCATGGCCGGTACGCAGTCAGCGCCGCAATCTTCGACCATTGCGGCGATGATCTCCGGTTCAGCAGCGGCGACAGCCGCCGGGGCAGGAGGCCTTGTGCCATCACCGTCTCAGGCTCCGTCCGATTTATTTGACACCTTGGCAGCACTGTTAGCGGCCGAAGTCCGCCCGGCGGATCAGGAGCGGCACAACACAGAAGTGGCTAAGGTGAAGGATTAGATAGCCAAAGCCAAGGTGGATTTGGCAGCTGAAAACACCAGGATGGCTGCAGAGCGGGCCGAGTTAGATGCACAGGCCTATCGGCTTACGTTGGATCAGAACGCGTCCAATGATGTAATGAGGAGAAGGTACCGGTCTCACTTGCCTCCGGTTTACGAAGCCAGGAATCTCTTCAATACACCAGGGGCCGGAACCAGCAACCAGCCAGTGGTAAACCGGGTAGAAGCGCCTGGAACGGGGACGCCGGTTCAGCCGCGCGCAATGGATCTGCCTCTTCAGAATAACCCATCCCAGCATGTGCCCACGCCTCAGGGTCATTATTCCAACCCCTTGGATAACATAGTCGCGGCCGCTTCACGATTGGCAGCCCTTTCGGTCGATGGTGAGTCCCTTGTAGCGGTGGAGACGCGACGGGCTAGGGAGCTCCTTCAAACAGCTTTGACTCAGCAACAGGCTTATTCGTACAGTCGCGAGAGGATTCATTCCACCCCCCGCCCAAGCCGGAGTTACAGCAGGCATGTTGATGAACAGGCTGTGTCTAGCAGTGCCCGTAATCGTAATCAGCTACGAGGCCATAACCTGGCGGGTGGCGATGTTGATGCTCAGGATGTGGTGGACCATGCTAGGGCACATCGAGAGGCTGAGTTAGCAGCACAGAACGCGGCCCGTCAGCTTACTCCGGTTCGTCCAACAACTCCGGTGGAACCAGGGGTTACCTCCAGTTCTTTGGGGGTGTCGTGTCTCGTCCCAGCATTACGCAATGTATGGCTGCCCAAGGACTTCAAGGGCCCACGTAAAGTGCCGAATTACACTGCCGATTTATCCCCCGAGTCGTGGGTGGAGAGTTATGAGATGGCGATGGAGATGCTGGACATAGATGATACGGCATGTGCTAAGTACTTCACCATGATGTTGGAAGGGACAGCTCGCACTTGGTTGAAAAACCTACCAGCTAACTCCATTGGGTCATGGGCCGAGCTAAGAGCCCGGTTTATTCAGAATTTCAAAGACACGTGCAAGCAGCCCATGTCAATTGTGGATTTAGCTCCCTTTGTCCAGGAGGAAGGAGAATCAACAACCCATTGGGTGCGCCAGGTTTCAGAGATTTTGCATTCATCGGACCGCATCAACGCTGATACGGCCGTTTTAACGTTGGAAGGCAATTGCCGGTTTATGCCTCTTAAGCTGAAGCCGGGACGGCTCAAACGCCATTGCAATGACATGGGGACACTTATGGCGGCTCTGGTGAAATACGCTGACTCTGATAGTACCAAGGACCCTGAATCTGATGATGACAAGACATGAAAGGGAAAGAAGGGTGGCAGCACCAAAGGGCAGCAGCATAACTCGGCGGGGCATGGAAACAACGGTAAGCGTAAAGCGGATAACAGTTCAAATTTTGTAGCTAATACCAACACGCAGGGTAATGGTCAGCGTCGGAAGGGTAAACCGCCCCCGCGTGGAAGAGAACCAAGTCCCAATTCGGAGCGCCTGAATTACCTGTTGAACCAGCCCTGCCCAAAGCACGGATCGCGGGACAAGCCGGCCACGCACCTCTGGAAGGATTGTTATATTATGCGAGAATTCAAAGATTCAGATTTTTTCCGAATGATAATGGACCGGCTGGCGGTTCAGGCCTCGGGTCTCATGGGCCGGGTTATGGTGGAGGCAGTTCCGGTTCAGGATTCCATGGTAATCAAAGCGGACATGGCAATCAAGGCAATCAAGGCAACCAAGGTGGTTATAATCATCAGGGGAACCAACAACAGCAGCAGCAGTCGGGTTACCAGAGCAACCCAAAGCAGTTAAACAGTGGACAGTACCATGTCTTCACCACCAGCCTGTGCAAGCGCGATCAGAAGCTTCATAAAAGGGCAGTGAACTCCGTTGAACCGGCGGTGCCCCGTTACTTACGCTAGTCTGAACAACCCATTGTGTGGAGTCGAGAGGATCATCCATCTCGGGTTGATAATCCGGGTCATCTGGCGTTGGTGGTGGCACCTCAGGTGGGAGGTTACAAGTTCACTAAAGTACTCATGGATGGGAGGAGTAGTACCAATATCCTTTATTATGAAACCTTCCGTCGCATGGGGTTAACAGATAAAAATCTTAAACCGTCCAGCACGGTCTTCCATGGTGTGGTACCTGGTAAATCGGCTTATCCGGTCGGTAAGATAGCTCTGGAGGTTGCTTTTGGTGATGAGCATGATTCAAGATCAGAAACATTGACCTTTGAAGTGGTGAAAATCAAGAGCCCGTATCATGCCCTGTTTGGGCGGGCGGCTTATGCTAAATTCATGGCGAGGCCCTGTTATGTCTATCTGCAGCTCAAGATGCCGGGTCATAAGGGGACCATCACGATACATGGGAGTCGTAAGATCGCTTTGGAATGTGAAGAAGGTGATGCGGCTTATGCGGAGTCGGTTTGTGCAACAAAGGAGTTGAAGTTTTACAAAGACAATGTTGATCCGGCAGATATGACTTCCTTGAAGAAGCCAACTACAGAGCATGATCCGGCCTTGAAGTTTAAGTCGGCTGATGAGACTAAGCTGGTTGATTTCGTTCCTGGCGATTCATCCTAGCAGTTCGGCATCAGCGCTACCTTGGATCCGAAATAGGAAAGCGCGCTCATCGAGTTCATCCGTGAGAACCGGGACATCTTTGCGTGGAAGCCTTCTAACATGCCAGGTGTACCGAGGGAACTCGCTGAGCACACTCTTAATGTTGATCCCAAGTTTAAACCGGTCAAGCAATTTCTCCGCCGGTTCAATGAAGAAAGACGCAAGGCTATTGGTGAGGAAGTGGCCAGGCTCTTGGCAGCTGGCTTTATTGTTGAGGTATTTCATCCTGAGTGGTTGGCTAATCCGGTGCTAGTACTTAAGAAAAACGGCACTTGGCGTATGTGTGTGGACTACACAGATTTGAACAAGGCTTGTCCATCGGATCCTTTTGCCCTCCCTCGTATTGATCAAATCATTGATGCTACGGCGGGTTGCGAGCATTTGAGTTTTCTGGATGCTTATTCTGGCTACCATCAGATCAAAATGGCAGTTAAGGACCAGGAGAAGACAACTTTCATAACTCCCTTTGGAGCATTCTTCTATGTGTCTATGCCCTTTGGGCTAAAGAGTGCCCAGGCAACTTATCAGCGCTGTGTGCAGAACTGTCTTCATGATCAGATCGGCCGCAATGTTCATGCTTATGTGGATGATATTGTGGTGAAATCCAGAGAGAAGAAGACATTGATAGATGACTTGAAGGAGACCTTTGATAACCTCCGGGTTTATAAGATGATGCTTAATCCGGCCAAATGTGTCTTTGGTGTACTGGCAGGCAAGCTTTTCGGCTTTCTGGTGTCTAACAGGGGCATTGAAGCTAATCCAGAGAAAATCAAGGCCATAACTTCTTTGGCTAAACCGAAGTGCATCAATGATGTTCAACGCTTGGCAGGCCGGATTGCAGCCTTGAGCCGGTTTATCAGTCGCCTCGGGGAGAAGGCTATCCCTTTATATCAGATGCTGAAGAAGATGGACAATTTCGTCTGGAGCGACGCCGCCCATGAGGCGTTTGAGGATTTAAAGTGGCAGCTAGCCGAGCCGCCTGTCCTTGCTGCTCCTGTTGATAAAGAGCCTTTGTTGTTATATGTGGCTGCCAATGCCCGGGCAGTTAGCGTGGCTATTGTGGTGGAGCGCAAGGAGACTGGAAAAGAGTATCCGGTTCAACGGCCGGTTTATTACATCAGTGAGGTACTTATTGAGTCTAAGCAAAGGTACCCACATTGGCAGAAGCTGGTGTATGGAGTTTTTATGGCGAGCCGAAAGCTTAAGCAATATTTCCAGGGTCATCCTATCACTGTGGTCAGCTCTGCTCCTTTGGGGGAAATAATCCGGAACAGGGAGGCGACTGGCCGGATTGCCAAGTGGGCCATTGAGCTTGGACCTCACGGGTTAAATTATGTGCCTCGGCCGGCAATCAAATCACAAGCATTGGTGGATTTCATCAATGATTGGACAGAGTTACATGCGCCAGAAGAGAAGCCGGATCATACTTATTGGACTATTCATTTTGATGGGTCCAGGCAATTGGAGGGCTCGGGGGCTGGAGTCGTATTAACTTCCCCACGAGGTGATAAGTTTTGTTATGTTCTCCGTTTAATGTTCCCTTGCACTAACAATGCAGCTGAATATGAGGCCTTACTCCATGGTCTTCGGATGGCTAAGGAGATGAATTTGAGCCGGGTTAAGTGCTTCGGTGACTCGGACCTGGTGGCTCAACAAGTGTCTGGTACTTGGGATTCTAAGGATCCGCTCATGGCTGCATATCGTCGAGAGGTGGATATTGTTGCAGGTCACTTCAAAGGCTATCAGGTTGATCATGTGGACCGGCGGAAGAATGAAGCGGCGGATGCTTTAAGCCATTTGGGTTCCCAGCGTAAGCCGGTTCCACCCAACGTCTTTTTGGATGTGCTGCATAATCCGTCGGTTAAACTTCCCACAGAGGAGGATCTGGCTATTCCTAATCCGGAGGCTCAATTGGTGGCAGCACTTCATGTTATTCCGGATTGGACCGTCCCGTATCTGGCGTACATGAACCGGGGCGAGTTACCAGAGGATGAGACTTTGGCCAGACAGATAATCCGGCGATCCAAGTCAATGACTATTGTCAATGGCGAATTACATCACTGCAGTGTAACAGGGGCGTTTCAACGGTGTGTATCTCCGGAAGAGGGCCGTGAGATCCTGCGTGAGATCCACGAAGGGGATTGTGGTCACCATGCCGGTTCAAAGTCCCTGGTAGCTAAGGCTTTTCGTCACGGTTTTTATTGGCTGACGGCTCATGCTGATGCAGAAGACTTGGTGAAAAAGTGCGATGGTTGTCAGAAGTTTTCACGCCGAGCTCATGTTCTGGCCCAGGAATTGAGGATGATTCCAATTACTTGGCCGTTTGCAACTTGGGGGCTGGATATGGTTGGGCCCTTTAAGAGATCCAAGGACAAGAAGACCCACCTTTTGGTGGCGGTTGATAAGTTCACTAAGTGGATGGAGGCAGAGCCAGTCAGTAAGTGTGTTGCAGCTACGGCGGTTCAATTCATCAAGAAGGTGATTTTCCGGTTTGGCTTTCCGCACAGCATTATAACTGATAATGGTACTAATCTGTCCAAAGGTGCTATGAAAGAGTTCTGTCAGCGTGAGCACATCCGACTTGACGTATCTTCAGTGGCTCACCCCCAATCTAATGGTCAAGCGGAGAGAGCCAATCAGGAGATCTTGAGAGGCATCATGCCCCGGCTTATGGTTCCTTTGCAACGGACGCCGGGTTGTTGGGTGGAGGAGTTACCTTCTGTGTTATGGAGCATCAATACCACGCCCAACAGGTCTACGGGTTACACACCTTTCTTCATGATCTACGGAGCAGAGGCGGTTCTCCCGAGTGACATCCGTCATGACTCGCCTCGTGTGGCGGCTTATGTTGAAGCGGATAATGAAAAGGCACGGCAGGAAGCGCTTGACCTATTAGATGAGGAGCGTGACATTGCAGCAGCCCGTTCGGCGATTTATCAGCAAGATCTGCGTCGTTATCACAGCCGTCGGGTTAGAACCAGAACTTTTCAAGAAGGTGATCTGGTGCTCCGACTCATCCAGGATCAGACAGATATGCACAAGTTATCCCCGCCTTGGGAGGGACCCTTTGTGGTCAGCAAGAACCTGCACAACGGGTCATACTATCTAATCGATGTTCGCGAGCACAAAGACTCACGTAAATCGGAGGAGGAAACCCACCGGCCGTGGAATATCGCTCATCTACGGCCTTACTATACCTGAGCCCTAGGCTCTGCTATGTACATAGTTATGACAATGTATATATTATGATCAATATAGTAAACCGGAGCCTCAGCTAAAGCGGGGCATCTGTTGTTTTTTCTCACACCAGGTGTGGTTACATGGAGATTTCTGCTTATAAAGTGGCGTCCGGTTTATCCCTTGATTCGGCTTATCAAGCCATATATATAAATCACTTGGGGGCTTGGTCGTATTCGAACCTTAGCTACACCTCTTGATAGGCGCAAGGCCACCAGAAAAATCACTTGGGGGCTTGGTCATATTCGAACCATAGCTACACCTCTTGATTGGCTCAGAGCCAAAAAGAAAAATTACTTAGGGGCCAAAGAGAGTGTTCCAGAAGAACAACTCAAACATAGGCACCCACTGAGCACAGCTCAAAATATTGCTTGGGGATTCTTTGCTATCGCAATGAACAAAGAATCTACACTTGTAATAGGCTATCAAGCCACGGCTTGGAAGCCTGGTGTATACACCTAAAACCCCGGGTTAGCCTGCCTTTTTTAAGTAAGTCACTCCGTCCAGGTAAACCTGGTATGACCCGTCGAACTTCGACAAGTCAATCTCATAAGACCCTGAACTTGTCAAAGTTAAAACGATGATTGGTTAAAGATTGAGGTCCATCTTAAAAGGCTTTGTAAAATGGTTTAACTCAGCGGCCTGGCAGCCCATGAAAAGCCTCGAATTTGGGGCCTGGCGGCCCGTGAAAAGCCTCGACTACAAGTTTTCATATGCTTTTATTTGCCAAGTTTTTTCTCCTTTGATGAGATTTATGATGATTTTGGTAAACCGGCGTTAATCAACCCAGCTCGGCTTTCAACTACAAGTTGTCAGTACATGATTAGTCATATTCCGGTGCTTATTAACCCGGTCTGGTTTTGACTATAAGTCGCCAGTATTATATATGAGTAATCCGGTGTTTTTCACAACCCGGTACGGGTTTATCATAAACCGGCACAATATGGAAGGAGTTATCAATACTCATGTTTGGGGTATCTCCCTTACTACAAAAGTTGGTCAACCTACGATGTGATTCAATGTCACAGGTATCATTTATTTTCATATTTGATTATTTTTAACAGCCTTGTTCATAAACCCAGGCTATATGCTTGGGCATCATGACCCGTCCGGTGGTAAACCGCCAGGACAAGTTCAACCTTTTGTATGCAGGAACAGCCTGAATAAATCGCTCTGGATTATGAACATCATATATCTTAAGCATGGTGAATTAACAGTATCAAGCAAAGAAAATATGCACGATGGCATAGCAAACCAAGTGTTTAAACTAGCCTATTACAAGGCGTTTCAGTGCCCAAAAGAATAATTGTTTTTTGGCAAGTATTGCAGCACGCGGAAGGTTAAATCGGCCTCCGGATCATGACTCGTCACCGGGCTGCCCTGATGGTTGTGGATCGCCTTGCACCGGTTCATCCTCTTCCTCTCTACCCAGCGGCTGGAAGTCAAAGGTGGCCCAATCGATCCCAGTTAAGGCTCGGAACACAGCTTCATCGCTTATAAGTGTGGACGGTTCAACGTCAGGGGCATAGGTGTGCTTACGGATTGGTGGGATAAGATTTTAAGCCTCAGGGGTTGGTGCAGCAACCCATTTGTTGTTGACATCATAACTCGCCTGGTAATATGAAAGATCAGTTTCTTCAGCCAGTTGGCAAGCTAGTGGACGTACTTCCCGGTTTATTGCTCAGAGGTCCTCATGGCCAAATTCTGATCCGTCTTCTTTTAAGCTTGGATAGCCTTTAGCCACATCCACCGGATCAAGATCAGGCACCCATGCTTTTGCCGGGTTAGTGCGGTTAGAGCACCAGCCCTGGCAGTAGATCTCTTTAGCTCTTCTACCCGGACAGGCAGCATTGACAACCTTTCTAAGGTCTCCTTGATTAAAGTTGGGGGCGGATTGTTGTGAGAAGCAGTGCAGATGATCCGTTGCGCGCCGGTATATAACTGCTCTATAAGAGTATAGGCAGCCTTCAGCTTCTTCTGTACGTCAGAGCCCAGATGACTAATGCGAGTTCCTGTGCCATTACAAACATCAGTAAACCGGCAATGTATGGGATGATATGTTGAAAATTTAAAGCCAGGATATTTACCAAACACAGCAGCAGTCATGGCATGTATTTGCCGCTTTACACCAGTTAGCTCGTCCACCACCGGTTTGAGAGCTGCTTCTGCGTCCTCGGCTCTTTTTTGCAATGCGGATTTTTCTTTGTCCCAATCCGCCCGCTCCTTGTTGAAACTCTCCTTCAGCTTTTCCATAGCGGCTAAGGCACTGGTAAGCTCATCTTTGGTTTTGGAGGTTTCTGCCTGCTGGGACTTGATGTTTTCTTGCAGATCAGCGGTTTGAGTTTCCTTTTTGCTCAACTTAGCCTATAAGAGACAAACATATCATGAATTGGCAGTGCATATTTGAAGTACCAAGCACATAACAAGTTATGCACCTGATACTTGGGGGCTAACGCATATTTGCTCGTAATCAGAAATTTCTGCAAGTCCCAAGTGCAATACAAGTATTACTCTTGGCACTTGGGGGCTAATGTATGCTGGCTCAAAGTGACATTATGAGTATTCTTCTAAAAGTCCCGGTTCATCTTCATCAGTTAAACCGGCCCTTGGGGACTATACCGGCGAAAGTTGTAATATTGCAATTCTAAGGTACCGTTTCATCTTAGAAAGATAACCCAGCCCTTGGAGGCTAAGCATGCAAAGTTGAGATATTACAAAGTCCCAGTTTAGATGACTATCATAAACCGGCACTTGGGGGCTACTGGAGTTAATATTTGGAATTGAACACAAGAGAGAAGCAGTTATGCAGTTACCTCATATCGTTCCTTCATTAGATTCACTAAATCGGCTTCAAAGTCGCAGCTTGTGTACAGGCGGTTTAAAAAACCAGAATGGATGTCTTGGGCGTTGAGGTGAGCATAGGTTGACAAATCTGTGTTCCATTTGCCTTTGCCCATAGCAGAAACCTCATCCTTGGCACTATGCTTCGATAAAGCAACAGGATTGCCAGGAGCGGTGTGGCCGACGCCAGTAATCCTAATATCATCTTCTTTATCATCAGCAGCCTTCACGGGAGTTGACAATTTATCAGCAGCCTTAGCTAGGCTGGCCGACTTATCATCCGCGCGAGCCGGGCTAGTCGGTTTATCAGTGTGGCCTGTGGTGTCAACTTCTATTTGTTCAACTATGAAGTTATAATCTTGAGGCGGTGGATCATCATGTGTAACATCAGTATTTGTTCTTTCCAGATCTGGAGTCTTCTTCGGTTGAATATCCACATTGTCATCAGACGGTCTATTTAACCAGGCCTTCTTACTGGGTCTAGGCTTGGCACTGAGAAGAACAAGCATAAAGATCAGTACAGTATGCAAACATAACACATTAAGGATAAGATTAAAGCATAACCTACCCAGGGACCGTCTTGAGGGTTGGAAGTTGTGTGGCCGTTGATTCGCCAGAGGACGAATTAGGTGTTCCCTAATAATTTGAATCAGACGGATTAAGGGGCTGTCGAAAACAACCCGCCTTGGGGAAAGAAATATCAGGAGTATAAGAGACCTCTGTTCGTCGTTTCCGGACTGGAGTGTTTGGTAAACCGGCAGAGGTAACTACCTGGCCACTATGCCGGGTTGTGCGGCGGGCTTCGTGTTGCTGTTTCTTCAAAAGAAAGGTTGGGTCCAAGTGAGCTAAGGGGTGAGAAAATTTTATTTTCCGGTTTGCTTGACGGAGTTTCTGTGTTGGCAGAGGGTCTGAACCGGAAGAAAGGATAGTTACCTCTGCATCGTCAGCCTGGCTGCCTTCGGCGTCGTCCTGATAACAGTCGTTATCAATAAGGTGTATGAAGAAAGAACCAAGAGAGTCAAGTTCTACCTCTGAGTCCGGATTAGCCAGATCCGCATCAGCATTTGGTTCAGAAGATTCAGTGGTCCTCTTCTTGGCAGGTTTCTTGGTGACCTTGGTCTTCGGGCGAAGTGGTTTTGCCGGTTTATCCTGTGGTTTTTTCTTCCAGAATGGGTCATCGCCCTGTGAAAGATGGATAAAATTTTGAGACTATCTGAAAAGGGGTAAACTAAAACAAGAAAGTTGTGATTCTTACAGGTGGCGGTTTATTGGAGACGCAGAAAGGGCTTAACCCAGTCTGGCTACAGACAGCTTCCGGTTCATTCAGTATTTTCTTGACAGCCTCAGTAACTTCGGCTTATGTTAGCTGAATGTTGATGTGTCGTTGAGGGTCTTTCAAATCCCCGGTGTACTCACACATTAGACCGGGGCACCAGCTTAAGGGCAGAACGCTCCAAGATATCCAACAGCGAACAAAGTCGACACCTGTCAAACCGTTTGCCATAAAGGCTCTGAGCTTTGATAGTTGTGGTGCATAGTTGGACCGTTCCTTGGCAGTCAGCCTTTGAGGGAAGGGATGAGTGTTGCTAAGCCGGTGGGGACGGTAACCCGGCAGAGGATTTTCATCAGTTGGAGATGTGTCTTTGCAGTAAAACCAAGTCTGATTCCAGTCCTTGGGGTGACTATGAAGCTTGGCATGAGGGAAGCTGACATCCTTCCTCTTTTGAATTGCCATTCCACCAAGCTCAGTGTTGGGTCCGTCTGTGAACTCTGTGCGACGGTTTAAATAAAAGAAATCCCGGAACAGTTCAACTGTGGGCTCCTCTTGAAGATAGGCCTCACAAAATACTTGGAAATTGCAAATATTGGACACAGAGTTTGGTCCAATATCTTGAGGGTGGAGTTGGAAGCTGGCCAGCACGTCCCGGAAGAATTTTGAACCGGGAGGGCTAAAGCCTCGACCCAGATGGTCAGTAAATATAACTACTTCTCCGTCCTTGGGTTCAGGAGGATTTTCCGGACCAGGGGCCCTCCAGTGGATGACTTCTTTCTTGGCTAAAGCTCTAGTTGTGACACATATGTTTAATTGCTCTTCAGTAACCCGGGAAGGAACCCAGTTGCACTCGTAAACTTGTTTGGCCATTTCAATGGGAAGCTGAAACATATTTATTGCCGGTTTAAGATTTATGATGGGCGAGCATAAAGCAATGCAAAATAAGCAGAAGCAAAGGTATATGCATATTGTTAAACCGGAGTTTGATATTACTAAACCGGAGTCTGACAATGGAGAAGGTGCAAAGATCAATGAATCGGCGGTTTAAGAGGGGACTAATGATGCATACCGGATTATTGTTCTTTGACAAAGCTAAACCGCCTATATTGGTACCTAAGCGAGGAAAAAACAGATTTCGCAGATTGGTAAGATAAATTCAGATCTACGGTGTGGCAGAAAACAGAAATATATTCAGACCTAAAATACTGGTGCTTCAACAGTTCATCAGATTCAGATGAGTTTTTCTATACGAAGAGGATGCTCTAATGAGGAAAAAGGGGCCATGACTACAACCGCACAAGAAATATCAGATCCAAATTAGCCATTTATGGTACTAAGAAGAACAAGGACGAATAGCGCCGGAGCTTTAATGAACTCCGACGAACACCGAAACCCTAGTGGTGAATCTGGAGAAAGAGGAAAGGGACTTACAGATGTGGATGGAGCAGAGAAGAAGCACCGCATTTTTCTGGTCTGTTCAGGTTGATGCAGCGGTCGGTGTTGAGGAAGAAGGCGGAGCTTGACGACAGCGGCTGCGTGTGACGGTCGGGTCGGCACGAGGAAGAAGGAGAAAGACGAAGAGGCAAGGGGAAAAAATGAAGGGGGGCCCCGGCCTTATTTATAAAGGTGAAGAGATAAGTGACAGACGCGAGAATCAAGGAGCCCAAGGGTTGGATATGTGACAGAGTTATCGCCTCGATTCTCGGAGGCTCATTTTAAATAACAGGTGACGTCATGGCGATTTATTATGATCCTGGAAGATGACATCATGGCGGTCTACAAGACTTAGGCGAAGGTTTTGGAGAAGAAATTTTCTTAAGTGTTGGAGATCGACATGAACAAGTTCAAATCAATCTGGGGCCTAATGTTGGGGATATTGTTACTGGGTGTAAACCGGCCAGGAGAGGCCGGGTTATCCCCATAATGAGTCATTTATATTTGAAGCCCATAAAGACAAGGAGTATGGCGCTTTATGTTGGCCCAGGGCCCAAAGGCGGATTAAGGGCTTGTAGGTGTAAACCGCCATATTATATGTAACCTATCTTGTAAGATAAGAAAAGAGTAGAGACCGAGCCGGACACGTTTATGAGCCGGCCTCGGGATTCTGTAAATCGCCGGGCGTCAACCTGTGTATATAAAGGGACGACCCGGCGGCGGTTTGAGGGGACAGACGACAACTCGAGAGCCAGGCATAGCGGATTCGCTCCCTGGTCATCGAAACCCTAGCAATTCCACAACAACTGGATTAGGCCTTTACCTTCACCGCAAGGGTCCGAACCAGTATAAACTCTCTGCGTCCCTTGTCCGCTTTAAACCCTTTAAGCTAACCCGTCGCGATGGCTCCAAGACTAAGTCCTTTCTCTAGGACATCTGCCGTGACAAAACCACGACACCTACCGTCATTTCGCACAGCTACTAGCACGTCCCGCGGTGACTGCGTAGCGAACACACACATGCCTCGGCCTCCCGGTCTGCCTGCACGGCAGACTGCTAGCATGCGTCTTGTCAACTCACGCATGCTCGTACGGCACACAGGACGCGTGGCGGCACGTATTATATTGATTTTTCCTTTTTGATGATTAATTCTGCCGCTTTATTGCTTAACCGAAGCACGACACGTACATTGTTGGTCTAACGCACATAGTTCGAATAAAGAGTCTGTTTGCAATATTGGTTGATAATTATTGATAATTTCCTGTTTGTAAGAAGATTATATCAAAACTTGTCTCAAATTTGAAAAAATATATATAATATCACGGTCTATTGGTGTCCATATGACACCACGATAAGTTTCATGAATTTCAACTTAGTTTTGGATTTACTGGATTTTAAAATCAAGATTCTCGATGTTAGAAATTTCTTGCATGGGGACTAAACATGCACCCAGGGACACGTACACATATGATTTTGCAATCCATTTTCGTGCACTATCATGGGTCTCATGTAGATCAAATTTGATTTTTGCACATTAAATCCCTGACAAATCAATCAATGTATAAAAACGGACAAATGTTATCTATTTTTTTCAATTTTTAACACTAAACTCCTTTGGTCGCATGTTCGCTGCAGAAAAAGTTTGACATGCATCTTTGGGCCACATGCACGCGGTGGTCCTAGGACACTCACTCGCGTGTGACTCTCTCTGTGGGCCCGCGAGGTCGTCGTTCAACACTATGACCTGTGGTGAGAGAGGTTAATTTGACTAACAAGGATGGTCATTTTTTGGTTTTTGTTACGTACGGTAGGAGTATATATAGTACGCGTTGAAAAGGGTGGGGGGCAACATATACTATGCGTCATATAGGACAGTCACTCGCGTGCGATGCTTCCATCCATGGGCCCGCGAGGTTGTCCTCCATCACTTTGACCCAACAAGGAGGTTTCTTTTTGGGTTGTGTTGCGGTAGGAGTATATAGTACGCGTCGAAGAGGGGAGGAGGGGGCCGGGGTAGCACATACTACATACACATCATGAACGATCTCGCTCTGTGTGGGGACTTTTCAGTTTCCGAGGCATGTGCCACAAAGAAGTTGTGCATATTGGGTATTAAAAACATCACCAACACCTTGGGCAATGTGCAGATGATGGTTGTCACTCATTCGCCTACGATGCTTCCCTCCATGGGCCCGCAAGGTCGTCGTCCATCTAATATATGACACAACGAGAAAGGTAATTTGACGAACAAGGAGGATTATTTTTGGGTTGTGTTATGGTACGTAGGATTATATATTACGCGTCGAAGAGGGGAGGGGGGCCAGCATATACTGTGCGTCATGAACCTCGGTTCATGTGGGGGACTTAAAGGTTTCCGAGGCAGGTGCCACATCAAAGTTCTACATATATATTAGGTATTCAAACATCACAACCACACATCTCCATACATGTGTTCGGCCCACATGCAAGCAATGGCGGTTGTCCTCTAGCACTCACTCACAGAGTTATCGGTGAGATGCTTCGTCCATTTATGTGTGCTCGCTTGGTCAATCACTTTGACCGACAGCGATAGAGGTTAATTTGACTTATAATTAGGAGGGGATTAAATTTTGATTCGTCTTATACGGTACGGCACATGCATGTCATGATGTGAGAGATAACATATTGTGCTTTGAGCGCATGTGTACGCATGAATCCCTCCCACCGGGTCGAAGTGAGGGGGGGGAGGGCGACCACGCGACGCGTCATGAACCAGATCTATGTGGGGACTGCGATTTTTGATGCATGCATGCGCCACATCAAAATGTTGTGCTTTTGGTATTCAAACAATATATGCATGCATCACGCATGTCCATACATATGTTTGGGGCACATGCATGCAGTGGTTGTCTTTGGACACTCTCCCTCACTTGGTTATCATCGACGACCTATATTCATGGGCCCGCGTGGACGTCCATCACTTCGACCAACACCGCGAGAGAGGTTACTAGGGTGGATTCTTCTTCTCTTGGTTCGCGTTACCGTATAGTCGTACGTCGACCATGGTGAGGTTCGAGACCTAAGTTTGAGGGCTTGCATACACATGAATCCCTATATATAGTACACGCATCATGAATCCTTGCTCCGTGTGGGGACTTTCTGATTCCAAAAGCACGGTGCCACATCAAAGTTGTGCATTGGGTATATTAAAACACCACATAACACTTCATACATATGTTTGGGCCACATGCATGCAGTGGTTGTCTTCAGGCACTCCCTCGCGTGATTATCAGCGACAAGCTAGCCTATTTGTGGGGCCGTGTGTGGACGTCCATGCATGACTTTGACCCAACAATGAGAGAGGTTATAGGACCAAGGTGGTGATTCTTCTTGGTCAGTGTTACAATACGCCTTGGTGAGATGCCCCCTCCCACCGACTCAAAGTGTGTGCGTGGGGGGGGGGGGCACAGTACTACTTCACACTAGATGAACCTTCGTGCGGTCGGGGATGTCCGGTTAATTTGTGATGCACATGTGCCACATCAAACTTGTGATTTGGTTATTTAAATATCACACCACATCGTTTTCACACACACACACATATCGGGCCACCCGCAGGTGTGGTTCGTATGTGGTCTCATCCATCTCACGCTAGAAGAACACATATGTGGGCCCGCACACGGTCCACATTTGATCGGAAGCAAAAGGGGGGGTTGACCATGATGTACTCCTTTCGGTTTTGTGTTACGGTAGGGTGAGATGTCAGACCTAGCTATTTGGGGGCATGCGTTCATAGCTAGGATTCCCCTCCCGCCAACACGAAGTGTGTGTGTGTGTGTGTGTGGGGGGGGGGGGGCTAGCAATAATAACGTGCGCTTTGTGCGACGATGTCACATCAAAGTTGTGCATTGGGTATTTGAACATCAAACCACCCTTTTCATACATATATTTGGTCCACATGCAAGTGTGTTCATGTTCTGACCCTTTCCCGCGTTTTTTCGCCAAATTTATAAACAGAAGACGAGTCGGACGCAGCAACCATCTATGATCGGGTATGCAACAGACACGATTTCCTAGGACGACCCATGTGCCGCGCCCCTGCCCCTGTCACCCACATCATCACAGTAGATTGGGCTCCACGAGGCTTCCCTCCCGCTCTCGAAAATATCTACTCCCTTGCAATCTCGAAAATATCTACCCGCCTAGAGGGCTTTTCTGTTTGATAGCACACGATTAGTATGTGTGGACTATGTGTGATGTCTGTTACTCCCGCTCTGCTTCAATCAGTTGATCCAAATTTTCAGTAGCCCCGACATTTTACTCCCGCATGCATCCCTCACAATCTCAAAAACATCTGCTCGGCTGGAGTGTTTTTCTGTTTGATAGCCCACGATTATTATGTTTTAACCGCGTGTGATGTTTGTTACTCCCGCCCCGCTCTGCTTCAATCCCTTGATCCAAATTTTTGATAGCCCCGCCATTTTACTCCCGCCTAGTAAAATTTTCAGTACCTGCGGCATTTCCTCAAACACAACCTTGGACCCCCTCCACACACACAACCCAAATCCTTCGCTCACCCCAAATCCCCCGCTCACACACATACACACCACCCCTACCTCGCTCGAAACCTAGCTAAGTCATCGCCGCCGCGCCGCCTCCATGGTCAACCTCTGCCGGTCTGCCCGTGCAGGTTACCCACCGATATACATACCCTCGCCGGCCTGAGTTTCTTAGATGACGCCTGCGAAATGCCCCCTTTCCCACAGATCCCCATCCCCACCCTCCCCCACTCCAGAGCATCACAGCCTAAGCCCGGCTACGCTTCCCGGGGAGCTCAAGGAGTGAATGGCCCAAAAGAGCTTTACCGCGGCCTCTTCGCCCGACGTCGGCGAGGTGGCCGCCGAGGAAGCTGATGACGATGACTGGACGAAGCCTTTCAATCAGCGGGCTAGAGTATTCTGGCATGTCGCGGACGCCGGCTACGACATCAAGGTCATCAATAGTGACGGCTTGACGCGGGCTATGTCACAGGTTAAGTTACCCACCCCCAACCCCTCGGGTTCGACAACCGTTGATCTCATCGATGGCCCTACCGCTGAGATTTGCCATCCTTCATCGCCATGGAGCCCCTTTTGTCATTTCTGAAGGACCTGTTCTGCGACGCTGGCTTGGGATCCTCAGCTGCCAAGTCAGACCTCATCAACGGCGACCATGAGGAGGAGCCAATCTGTGACAAGTGAGGAAACCCATGATTTGTTTTGCCGTGCGTCTTCACCGAGGGAATCCCATGATTTGTTTTCTCGAACCCCTTTTGTAGTGAGAACCTGTCCGGTATTTATTGCTATATTTGGTTGTTTGCATTATGCCTTGTTTATTTCTACGGTTTTTGGTTTTTCGGTTGTTTGTAGTTAGCATATGTCCAGTTTCAATTGACATCTTTGGTTATTCGTAGTATGCCTTGTTTATTTTAGCTATTCACAATGTGATGTTCTATATGTGCTAGTATGAACTGTGCAGTTCAATTTCATCAATACCAATTTTAACAATAGCGCTATGAATGACTATATTTGGTTGCTGTTAAGCATGTTGTACTCTCTCCGGTCCTTTTTAGTTCGCATATAAGATTTGTCTAAAGTCAAGCCTCGTAAAGTTTGACCAACTTTATAGAAAAAAATACCAACATTCACAATATGAAATCAATATCAGTAGATGTTTCATGACTTAAATTTTCATATTGCATAACTTTGGCATGGTAGATGTTGATATTTTTTCATATAAATAAGGTCAAACTTTATGAAGTTTGACTTCAGACAATTCTTATATGCATAGTAAAAAGGACTGGAGGGAGTATTTAACACGCCTTTCCATTTGATTTAATAATAACTAGTGTACTTAGACCTGCACAATACAAGTTTGAATGACTATGTTTGCTTGTTTTCAAATATTAGGCATGTTGTAGTTAATAACACACCTTTCCACTTCTTGATTTTAAATATTATGTTTTTAACAATTTGGTCTTGCACATGTAGGTCCTGCGGTCAGAGGTTTTAACCCACTGTTCGACCCTTTTTGCATATGGGGAAATGAGTTGTCCATGAATATCAGTCAAGTCAAGAAACTCAGAAAGATTGTTAGGATAAAGAAATTAGCGACAAAAAACAACAAGATCTTTGTCTGCACAACGAAGAAGACATCAGTTCACTATAGGATGGTACTAACTGTTATACCTTGCCTTTTTTATTCCTTTGCACCATTTCAAATCTAGAGAAGATATTTATGCATATCCTTGTTTTCAGGCCTTTCCAAAGCAGTTCACTGATGATTACCTCTCAAACCAGCTGTATGGTCAGGAGGCGAGGAAAGTATTCATACAACACCCACGGTTCACTATTGAAGTCTTCCTGAAGAGAACGAAGGATGGACGGTCAATCATCCATAGGCACTGGCCTAAAGTTGCAAAGACCTTCAACATCAATGAAGGCTCAATATTCGCCTTTGGTTCAGCAGTTTTCCAGATGAGATTCATCTATCTATGTACCGTTGATATGTCTCCAATGTATCTATAATTTTTGCTTGTTCCATGCTGTTATATTATCATTATTGAATGTTTTATATTCATTTTATAGCAACTTTATATCATTTTTTGGGACTAACCTATTGACATAATGCCCAGTGCCAGTTGTTGTTTTTTGCTTGTTTTTTACTTCATAGAATATCAGTACCAAACGGAGTCCAAATGCAGCGAAACTTTTTGGAGATTTTTTTTGGACCAGAAGACACCCAGTGGGCCAAGAAATTACCAGAGGGGAGGCCCGAGGGGAGCACATTCCCCCAGGGCGCGTCCAGGAGCCCAGGGCGCGCCCAGGAGCCCAGGCGCGCCCTGGTGGGTTGTGGGCATACAGAACTGGTGGCGTGAGTGGTCCACCATAGACCTAAGGGTCCATAGGCAGTATCTAGATGGCTTCTTCTCTCTTTTTGATTCTCAATACAATGGTCTCTTGGAGATCTATTTGATGTAACTCTTTTTGCGATGTGTTTGTTGGGATCCGATGAACTTTGAGTTTATGATCAGACCTATATCCATGAATATTATTTGAGTTTTCTTTGATCTCTTATATGCATGATAATTTATAGCCTCATATTTCTTCTTTGAATCTTTGGTTTACTTAGGCCAACTAGATCGATTTTTCTTGCCATGGGAAGAGGTGCTTTGTGATGGGTTCGATCTTAGGGTGTTCTTTCCGAGTGACAGAAGGGGCAACAAGACACACATGTATCATTGCTATTAAGGATAACAGGATGAGGGCTATTCCTACATGAATAGATCATGTCTACATCATGTCATCGTTCTTATTGCATTACTCTGTTTCTCCATGAACTTAATACACTAGATGCATGCTGGATAGCGATCGATGTGGGGAGTAATAGTAGCAGATGCAGGCAGGAGTCGGTCTACTAATCTTGGACGTGATGCCTATATATTGATCATTGCCTTGGACATCATCATAATTATTTGATCTTCTATCAATTGCCCAACAGTAATTTGTTTACCCACCGTGTGCTATTTTCTCGAGAGAAGCCACTAGTGAAATCTACGGCCCCGGGTCTATTGTTTATCATATTTGCTTTGAGATCTATTTTTATTCACTTTTATTTTCAGATCTATTATTCCAAAAACCCAAAAATACCTTGATGCACTTTTTTATTGCTTATTTTATTTTGCGTTTTATTGAGAGCTATTTGTCCAATCTATCACAAATTTATATATCTTTTTTACCGTGGAGGGATTGACAACCCCTCTTACGCGTCGGGTTGCAAGAATTATTTCTTTGTGTGTTGGTACCATTTACATAGTGTTGCTTGGTTCTCCAACTGGATTGATACCTTGGTTTCATAACTAAGGGAAATACCTACCGTAGCTGTACTGCATCATCCCTTCCTCTTTGGGGAAATACCGACGCATTTTCAAGCGACATCAACCATCTATGATGCTAATTTCGAAAGTTTATAGATGTTGCATGTGAAACTTGCTACTGGTGCAGTTGTGTAATGGGGTAGCTAAGTGCTGAAGCTATATGATGTTGTACTCTAATGTATTTAATTATGAAATCCTGCTTCCTTAATACGAAAATGAAATATATTGTGTGCTTAATATGATATGCCAATTAGATTAATAAATGGATTATTAATAATAGGCCAATTAGCATGCTAATCGGGTTTTATATTGCAAACAGTTATAGAGAAAACACCATGGGCGATGACCTCAGACAACGCACACAGTTTCTAGGAATAAAACATGTTGGATCAATGAACAATCGCACACGACTTCCTCTTGAAAACTGTTTGTGTTATGCCACCATGCGCAAATGTTTACCATATAAAAAGTGTGTGTGATGGACAGCCTATGCCACATAGTTTCTTCTACGCACCGTGTGTGATGCATTCAATAATGCAAATGGTAAAATTGTTAATATCGTCTGCAATGGCAACACTATCACAAACGATTTAATGGGGAAAATTGTGTGAGATGTACGTACGAACGGAAACGTTTTCCCTGGATTGACTGTGTGGGATGTACATACGAACGGAAACGTATTCCTTGGATTGACTGTGTGGAATATACATACGAACGGAAACATTTGTCAGGAACTGACTGTGTGGGATGTACTTATGACCAGAAATGATTGGGCCTGTATAATTGTATTTTCTTAACACAACTGTACGTATAACCGTATTTGGTCGCTCGCCCGTCGCACACGAGCTCATTTTGCCCAGCGTGTGTGACCGGAGGGCCTATCCCCGACAGTTTCTGGGTCGTGTGGGAAGGACCCACCTATCGCCCACACTCACTAGGCGACGGTTCAAAATGTCGTCGCGGAAAGGGGTTAAAAACCGTTTGTATAGCACCTCACTGTACCGGTGTAACCGTGCACAGCGATCATGCTACTATTAAATATCTTATGGAAAAGAAAGATACTAAACCTAGACTCATTAGGTGGGTTCTTTTGCTTCAAGAATTTGATTTGCATATTATTGATAGAAAGGGGGCTGAGAATCACGTAGCTGATAATTTTTCTAGATTGGAAAATGTTCTTGATGACCCACTACCTATTGATGATAGTTTTCCTGATGAACAATTAGCTGTTATAAATGCTTCTCATAATACTCCTTTGTATGTAGACTATGCTAATTACATTGTTGCTAAATATATACCACCTAGTTTAACATATCAACAAAAGAAAAAGTTCTTCTTTATTTAAGACATTACTTTTGGGATGACCCACATTTATATAAATAAGGAGTAGATGGTGTTATTAGACGTTGTGTACCTGAGCATGAATAGGAATAAATCATACGGAAATGTCACTCCGAGGCGTATGGAGGGCACCATGCTGGAGACAGAAATGCACATAAGGTATTACAGTCTGGTTTTTATTGGCCTACTCTCTTCAAGGATGCACATAGTTTTGTCTTATCATGTAATGAATGTCAAAGAGTTGGTAATATTAGTAGACGGTAGGAAATGCCTATGAATTATTCACTTGTTATGGAACCATTTGATGTTTGAGGATTTGATTATATTGGACCTTTTCCTTCCTCTAATGGGTATACACATATTCTAGCTGCTGTTGAGTATGTTACTAAGTGGGTAGAAGCTATTCCAACTAGTAGTGCTAATCATAACACATCTATTAAAATGCTTAAAGAATTTATTTTCCCGAGGTTTGGAGTCCCTAGATATTTAATGAGTGATGGTGGTTCACATTTTATTCATGGTGCATTTCATAAACTTCTTACTAAATATGATGTCAACCATAGAATTGCTTCACCATATCATCCTCAATCTAGCGGTCAAGTTGAATTGAGCAATAGAGAAATAAAATTAATTTTGCAAAAGACCGTTTCTAGATCTCGAAAAAATTGGTCCAAGAAACTTGATGATGCATTGTGGGCATACAGAACTGCTTATAAAAATCCTATGGGTATGTCCCCTTATAAAATGGTCTATGGAAAAGCATGTCATCTACCTCTTGAGTTAGAACATAGAGCTTATTGGGCAATTAAAGAACTAAATTATGACTTCAAACTTGTTGGTCAAAAGAGGTTATTTGATATTAGCTCATTAGATGAATGGAGGATGCAAGCCTACGAAAATGCCAAGTTATTTAAGGAAAAGGTTAAAAGATGGCATGACAAAAGAATCCAAAAGCGGGAATTCAAAGTAGGTGATCAAGTTTTACTATACAACTCTCATTTAAGATTCATTGCAGGAAAGCTTCTCTCTAAATGGGAAGGACCATATATCATTGAAGAAGTTTATCACTCCAGAGCTATCAAAATAAACAACGCCAAAGGCACTAACCCGATAGTGGTTAGTGGGCAAAGAATTAAGCTTTATATTTCAGGTGCACCCATTAATGTTGAAACCAATATTATTCAAACCATGACACCGGAAGAGAACATAGAGGCAACTTTCAGGAATGCTCTAGAATCCTGAAATAGGGGTAGCTATGTGGTACGGTAAGTAAACCGACTCCAAACGTTACATAAAAGTACTTTCTGTCCGTTTTGGAATATTACAAAAATTAGGAAAATAATAAAGTCCGAAACGCGCACGAGGAGGCGACAAGTCCAGGGGGCGCGCCCTACCCTTCTAGGCGTGCCTCCCAGGCTTGTCGCTCCCTCATGGACTTTCCTGACTTTGTTTTTCTTCCATAATACTTGTCCTGTACGAAAAAAAATCATTATATATACTTCCGGATGTTTTGACCACCGTATCGCAAGATTCTCCTCTGTTCTTGTTTCGTGCTATTTTCTGCTAGATTTCCGAGGCCAGACATCATGTCTTCTTTCTCCTCCAACGACGTGTGAGATGATGCTTGGTTGATGCAGATGGAACTCAGGAGGGACGATGCCGATGAAGTCACAATGGAAGATGAGGGACATTCGCTTGAGGTCCACCCTCCGGCTTCAGAGAGGGGCATTGTGGCTGGTATCTCCACCACTCCAAACCCACATCAAGCTATGAGGTCAGCGAGCAATCCGAGGAATCAAGAGGTACAAGAAGAGCTTCCTCCTAGGAGGCCCATGCACAAGTTACATCGGAACAACTTTCATAATTATGGGGTCAAGAATACTCCTCGTATGCACATATCGTCCAATTGGGACAAATCTCGCCCAAGAGAAAGTGATGCAGGAACAAGCTCTTGGTGGCCGGAACATAAGCATATTATGGACGAGGTTCAGAAGAATACTGAGATGATATGTCATGTGCTCCGGGAGATTCAGAGTTTGAGGGAGATCCTCATGGACATTATCAAGGACAAGCCTACCACTTCTACTTCAACACCATCATCACCTAAGAAGGAGATTTGAGTACATGGGTATGGGCACTCCCTTGGCTTGTGCTTGGGGGAGGTGCCCCGGTATCGTATCACCATCACCTTTATCATCATTATCTATCCTAGTTCGATCCTTAGTTATTTCGTGATTTAGAAGAATAAAGTTTAGTATGATCTATTTTCAAGTGTTTGCTTAGTGATCTATCTATCTATGTAATCATGTGAGAGTTATATAATCAAGAGTAGTTTGAGTTTTGCTTTGCTTTCTTGTTTAATCTTAGCAATGAAAAATAAATAATGAAAGAATGAAAATATCATATGCTAGTCCCATGGGGAGTAATGACTTCACATAAAAGAAGTATAGTTGATAAAATTTGTTGGAAGTTGACAAGCATAGTATTGGTCATTGGTGCAATCCATGAAAAGAGTAATGAAGGAAGAGATGTCTCACATATAAATATACTATCTTGGACATCTTTTATGATTGTGATCCCCCATCAAATATTCCATATCAATTAGTTGACATTGGACAAGGAAGACAACGTAATGAATCATGGTTGTTTACATTCACATAGAAGTTATATTGGTATGTGTCTTCAAACATGTGGTGCTTGTATAGGACCCTTTGCTAGTCAAAATCCACACTAAGTAGAGATACTACTTGTGCATCAAAACCCTTAAACCCAGTTTCATGTCATGCGAGTCCACTATATCTACCTAGGTATTGAATAGGATTCCTCAACTAATTTGTCATCGGTGCTAAAGCAATACAAATTGCTCATAAATATGTATGATATTTTATTGTAAGGGAAAGTAAGCTTTGTATGATCTTGTGATGGTAAAGAAATAAAAGTGACAGACTGCATAATAAAGGTTGCTATCACAAGGGGCAATATAAAAGTGAGGTTCCTTTACATTAAGAGCTTGCACATCAAAAAATAAAAAGTGCATGACAACCTCTGCTCCCTATGCGAAGGGCCTATCTTTTACTTTTATGTATTTTTTTTATGCAAGAGTCAATAATGTTCATCCCCATTCCTATCTATGTATTCTTTAGTGGCAAGCATCATGTGGTGGATAGATCCAGATATATATATATCTAGTTGAATGTAGGTGATCATGAGTTATTATTGTTGACATTACCCTTGAGGTAAATAAGTTGGGAGGCAAAATTGTAAGCCCCTATATTTCTATGTGTCTGACTGAAACTTTTGCTCTGTTAATATACCTTGAGTGTCCGCAATCATAGAAGACTAAATGATAGTTGAGTATGTGAACTTGCTAAACAAAGCTCTTACATAGACTCTTTCTGAAAATATGATGAACTGTGATTGTTTCAATGACTGAAATCATAGTTTGTTAGTTTCCAATAAAGTTTATGTTCCATACTTTAGCTTGTGGACAAATTTTTACTTTAGCATGAGAAGTTCTATGATATTATATATTGCTACTATGATATTGATCATGATGCTTTCATGTCCGTATTTTGTTTTTATCGACACCTCTATCTCTAAACATGTGGTCATGATTATCAATATTGGCTTTCGCTTGAGGACAAGCGAGGTCTTAGCTTGGGGGAGTTGATACGTCCATTTTGCATCATGTTCTCCTAACACTATTTAATGCATTATGGACTATTATTTCACCTTATGATACAATTCTTATGCCTTTTCTCTCTTATTTTACAAGATTCACATGAAGAGCGAGATTGCCGGCAGCTGGAATTCTGGATCGGATAGGGCTATATCGGAGACACCTATTCTGCACAAATCCAAATGACCTAAAATTGACAAAGATTTATTTTGGAATATATAAAAAATACTGGAGGAAGAAATATCAGAAGGGGACCCACCAGGCAGCGACAAAGCCTGGGGGCGCGCCCCCTGAGCTTGTGGCACCCCTGACATGCCTCCAGGGCCCATCTTCTCCTATATGGTGCCATTTGACCTAAAAAATCAGAAAAAGGTTTCAGGACGAAGCACCGGCGTCTCGAGGCGGAACCTGGACAGGAGCACTTTTGCTCTCCGGCGGAGCGATTTTACTGGGGAAACTTCTCTCCGGGAGGGGCAAATCAAAGCCATCGTCATCACCAACGATCCTCTCATCGTGGGAGGACCAATCTTCATCAACATATTCACCAGCACCATCTCATCTCAAACCCTAGTTCATCTCTTGTATTCAATCTTTGTCTCAAAACCTCAGATTGGTACCTGTGGGTTGCTAGTAGTGTTGATTACATCTTATAGTTGATGCTAGTTGGTTTATTTGGTGAAAGATTAAATGTTTAGATCCTTAATGATATTCAATACCCCTCTGATCTTGAACATGAATATGATTTGTGATTAGTTACTATTGTTCTTGAGGACATGGGAGAAGTCCGGTTATAAGTAATCATGTGAATTTGGTATCCGTTCGATATTTTGATGATATGTTGTGATTCCTTTAGTGGTGTCATGTGAACATCGACTACATGAGACTTCACCATCTGTGGGCCTAAGGGAATGCATTGTGGAGTAGTAATTAGATGATGGGTTGCTAGAGTGACAGAAGCTTAAACCCTACTTTATGCGCTATTCTATAAGGGGCTGATTTGGATCCATATGTTTCACGCTATGGTTAGATTTATCTTAATTCTTCTTTCGTAGTTGCGAATGCTTGCGACAGGGGTTAATCATAAGTGGGAGGCTTGTTCAAGTAAGAAAAGGACCCAAGAACCGTTCCACCCACATATCAAATTATCAAAGTAACGAACGCGAATTAAACTAACATGATGAAAGTGACTAGATGAATTCCCATGTGTCCTCAAGAATACTTTGCTTGCTATAAGAGAAAGTTCCGGCCTGTCCTTTGCTATAAAAAGAATTGGTCTACCTTGCTGCACCCTTATTAAATTACTACTTTTTGCTTGCTACAAATTATCTTGCTATCAAACTATCTGTTACCTATAATTTCAATGCTTGCAGAAAATACCTTGCTGAAAACCGCTTGTCATTTCCTTCTCCTCCTCATTGGGTTTGGCACTCTTACTTATCGACAGGACTACGATTGATCCCCTACACTTGTGGGTCACCAAGAAGTCCATCATTGGAATATACAAGCCAAGTTCTATAATGAAAAATTCCTACTAGTTATATGAAAATGAAAGCATATGAGACTCTCTATATGAAAAACTGCTACTTGTGAGTCGCGTTGGGATTTCCCCGAAGAGGAGAGGATGATGCAGTATAGTAGAGATAAGTATTTCCCTTAGTTAAGAACCAAGGTTATCAATCCAGTAGGAGAACCATGCAACAACTCGTTAGCAGTACTGACACACAAAATAACAAATACTTGCACCCAGCGCAAACAAGGGGTTGTCAATCCCTTGGCGGTTAATTGCAAGGATCAAATCTCGTAGTGATAGATAGATAAATAAAAACACAAAATCAAATAAAATAAATAAGTGCATCAATATATTTTTGGATTTCAATATATGATTTAGATAGACCCGAGGGCCATATTTTTCACTCGAGGCTTCTCTCTTGAAGATAGCATACGGTGGGTAAACAAATTATTGTTGGGCAATTGATAGAAAAGCGAATAATCATGACGATATCTAAGGCAATGATCATGTATATAGGCATCATGTACGAGACAAGTTGACCGACTACTGCCTGCATCTACTACTATTACTCCACACATCGACCGCTATCCAGCATGCATCTAGAGTATTAAGTTCATAAAGAACAGAGTAACGCCTTAAGCAAGATGACATGATGTAGACAAACTAAACTCAATATATACGAATAAACCCCATCTTTATATCCTTAATGGAAACAATACAAATACGTGTCATGTCCCCTTCTGTCAGTGGGATTGAGTACCGCAAGATCGAACCCATCACAAAGCACCTCTCCCATAGCACGAAAAATCAATCTAGTTAGCCAAACCAAATCAATAGATCGGAGAGAAATACAAAGCTATAATAATCATGCATAAAAGAGTTCAGAGAAGACTCAAATAATATTCATAGATAATCTGATCATAAACTCACAATTCATCGGATCCCAACAAACAGACTGCAAAAAGCATTACATCGAATAGAACTGCAAGAACATCAAGGAGAAAATTGTATTGAAGATCATAGAGAGAGAAGAAGCCATCTAGCTACTAGCTATGGACCCGCAGGTCTGTGGTAAACTACTCACACATCATCGGAAGGGCAACAAGGTTGATGTAGAGCCCCTCTGTGGCTGATTCCCCCTCCGGCAGAGTGCCGAAAAAGGCCTCCAGATGGGATCTTGCGAGAACAGAAGCTTGCGGCGGTGGAAAAAGTGTTTCGGGTGTCTCTCTATTGGTTTCCCGATTTTAGAGAATTTATAGAGCTAGAATTAGGTCAAACGGAGCAATGAGCGGCCCACGAGGCACGAGGGCGCGCCTACCCCCTGGGCGCGCCCTGGTGGCTTGTGGGCCACTCCTTCATCTTCTGGCCTCCTCCCGAAGCTTCTAGTGTCTCTTATGTCCAGAAAAAATCGTCAAAATGTTTCATGGCAATTGGACTTCGTTTGGTACTAATTTCCTGGAAAACCAAAAACAGGCAAAAAACAAAAACTAGCACTTGGCACAAAGTTAATAGGTTAGTCCCAAAAAATGATATATAATTGCATATAAAACATCCAAGATTGATACTTTAATAGCATGGAACAATAAAAAATTATAGATACGTTGGAGACGTATCAAGCATCCCGAAGCTTAATTCCTGCTCGTCCTCAAGTAGGTAAATGATAAAAATAGAATTTTTGATGTGGAATGCTACCTATCATATTCATCATGTAATCTTTATTTTGTGGCATGAATATTGAGATTCGAGTGATTCAAAGCAATAGTCTATAATTTAACATAAAGATATAAATACTCAAGCATACCAACAAATAATCATGTCTTTCAAAATATGAATGCTAAAGAACATTATACCTAGCCTGTCATGCTCAATCATTGATCCATTCATGAAACACACTCAATATTAACGATACCCAATGCACAAGTATGACAATAGTGCTCTCCAGTTTGTGCTTATAAGAGAAGGTGATGACTGAAAAAAAAGTAAATAAAAATAACATAGATATGCCCTTCGAAGAGGGAAGCAGAGATTTGCAGAGGTGCCAGAGCTCAAAGCTTAAAACAGCGATAAATTATTTTGAGAGGCATGCTTTTCCTATCAACGTCACGACCAAAAGTTTCCAATATCTTCCATGCTAGACACATTATAGGTGGTTCCTAAATAGAAAACAAAGTTATACTCCCCCTCCACCATTCTTTCACAATCCATGGTGTCGGCGTTCTGGGAACCAGGGTACCCAGACTTGCCTGCCTGCGGCCCATGGCGTGGCTCCCTCGACGGCCTGGTACGGCCCATCTCCAAGACCACCAAGACAAGACCCTCACGAGGGGCCTGGCCTCGCGAGGCGGACGACACCAAGACCTCCCGAGGGAGTGGCCTCCCCAGGCGACCTCCCGAGGAGCGGAGATTTCTATGCAGGTACCCAGCCTCACGAGGCTGCAATGACGTGAGCCATGACGACCAAGGCCAGGCGGGCGCCAGCGGGCGCAGAGGAGGCAGTTTCCTCTTTGGTGCTAAGGAGGCAAGGATAGACGTGGGTTCCCGAGGAATCCCCCAAAGGTTTCCATTCCGGTACTACAAGACCAAGACCACAGGCTCGGCAAGGCGGAGGTCATCACCGAGCCCACCGCTGCGTCATGACCAGAAGCTTTGCAGGAGAAGACCACCTTTTGTCAGGATAGGATGTACTACATGTCCCCTTTTGAATTGGCCGTTGTGGTATCCCTTCCCGCCTAAGTTTCGAGGGAAGAGGACCAAGGGCACTATAAATATAGGTTAGCCACCACCATAGAAGAGGTCAACTCATTCTCACCCCCGAGCCCTCGCGAGGCAGCTCATCCACTGTACTAGTTCATCCTCAACCTCCTCGTGAGGCCAATCCACCACAAAGAAGGAGTAGGGTTTTACACCGCAAGGTGACCCGAACCTGGGTAAACTACAGTTTTCATCTACTTCCTTGCTCACGCGAATCCAGCTAGGCTAGGCTGTGGGGCGACGGGCTCTAAGCTTGAAAGGTTGAGATCTTCGCACACGCCCCAGAGTTTGAATCTTCTTGGGTCTGCGGAGCCCTGAATCCGACATTTGGCGCACCAGGTAGGGGCGTGTCAAAGTCCTTCTTCCACCGTTCGATTCGCCTCCGTTCTGTTGCTTCCATGGCCGACGCACGCCATGTCCGCGCCGAGCACCGGGCCGCTCGGGTCACCCAAACGGCACCCATGGTGGCCTCGGCCTGGCCCCAGGCCGTCTTGGCAGACGTGTTGGCCTGGAGCCACCCTGAGATAAGCCCCAGGCGCTCCCTCACGAGGCACCTATCCGCATCTTGGAGGTCAGCTCGGAGCTGACCGAGCGCGGCGTAGGCTTCGTCCAGGGCGCCTGTCCTGATGAGGGGGCCGCAGTCCGCCAGCGCAAGGGCTTGGGAAGGAGGCGGCACCGGTGCGTCGGCTGGCGCCATCACTAAGGAAGCGGTGGCGAGGACGGCTTGGGGCACCGGAGGCTCCGAGCCCCCCCTCGGGCATGGCAGGGATGGACAGCTCCGCGGCCTACTGGCCCGCGGGGGCCGGCTCCTCCCGAGGCCACACCACTGCGTTCTGGGGGGCCTGCTCCGTCGCGAGGGGACGAGAGACGGCCTCTTTCGCCTATGCCGGAGTCGTTATGGTTGCGGCGAGAGGTGGAGCCTCCTGAGTCCCGGCCCCCTCCTTCCTCTTCTTCACCACGACGCCCATCCTGGTCATCAGGAGGGGAGCACTGTGGGCACGGTGCCAATCTATGCTAAACAGAAGTGAGGTAAGGTACTTACTCGTCGGGAGCGATCCACGTCCTCTTCTTCTCCTTCTTGGCCGGGGCTGGCACACCCCCGCTTTTCCTTGGCGCGGCCTTGGTCGGTCTCGGGGAGTTGGCGGGGTGCTCTTCGGCCGGCCCCGGCGCGGCGCTGTCGCCTGGCGAGGCAAAGGCGTCGCCCTGAGGGGACACGACCTGCAGGACCGCTCTCGCTCGGGCGGCCGAAGGAGTGCCCCTCGGAGGAGGTGCCGTCCCGCTCTTCATTGGGGTCACCTGGCCTGACCTTCGTAGGGTCCGGGGAGTGGCTCCGGACCTCATGAGGACCCCGGTGGAGCGTGGGGATTCCACGGCCGGGGGCTCGTCGGCGTCGTCGTCGTCTGCGAAGCTATGTAGGAGCTCGCTCTGGGACGGGGGGGGGAGATCTCCGCCACATCATCCTCGGTCGCCTCCGAGTCCTCCTCGCCCTCTTTGCCGGCACTGACGCCAGGGGACATCGGCACCGAGGAGTTGGGGCACTTAGGCAACGCGAGCCCCAGCTCGTTGAAGACGGGCATGGTGGCGATCAACGCATCCCTGTCAGCACGGCGGTATAGTGAGATGTAGGCCTCCGGAATCTCCCCAGGCTCACCCTCGAGCAGGGTGTTCATGGCCTTGTCCAGCTCCTCGCCCGTCAAGCTCTCTGGGCGCAGCCTAATGTCGTCCGCCGCACCCCGGAACTCCCACATGGGGCGCATGTGTGACTGGAGCGGAGCCAGGCGCTGTGTCAGGAACTCCTTCACGAGCATGCCCCTCATCAGCGCCCGGGCATCCATGTCTGAGGTCATGTTCCTTAGGACAGGCACCGCCCAGGGGTCGGAGAACTTCTTGTGGCTCCACCTCTCGAGTCGTTCGGGCAGCACAGTCGGCAGCTCCAGCCGCTCACTGAGGCCCTTGGTGTCCATGAAGACCCAGCGGCGCCGGAAGCTTTCCACCTTCTTCCCGGCCCTCATGAGCATGTTGTTCTTGTGGACCGTGACAAAGGACACGCAGCTGGAGTGCTAGGTCGGATCGTGCATCCATAGAGAGAAGAAGTGCCGAAGGAATGGCACCGAGGGCCTCACGCCCACGAATACCTCGCCGTAGAAGGCAAAAATGGACAGGAGGAGGATGGAGTTGGGTTGAAAATGCAGGGCCTAGACCTGGTAGTGGTCGAGGACGGTGGAGAAGAACTCAGAAAGAGGGGGGACGAGCCCCGCGAAGATGCTGTGGAGGAAGAGGGGGTAAATCGTCCATGCCAGAGTCCGCTGCTCGGCGGAGCCTGCCAGGATCACAGTCTCCTTCCACTCGTTCTCGTCGCTCTCCGTGTATGGGAGCACGAGGGCGAGGTGCCCCTCCTTGGTGATGGAGGACGTGCTGAGTGCCGGCGCAGGAGAGGGGGAAGAGCTTACGGCTTGCACCGCGGGCTTCAACTTCTTGGGAGCCATCTGCGAAGTCACAGGTGCTGGAGTTGGAGAAGGAGAGGGGAAGCCGAGCTTGATTGAATCTGGAGAGGTCCTTGGAGAAGGAAAGGGGATCTGAGGCAAGGCAAGGAGGAGTAATGATGGCCTGGTGGTGTGAGCCAGCCTTTTGTCAGTCCGGACAGTTGCCGAGGCGACGTGGGGAAGCGAAGGCGTCCGCGTCCCGTCAAGCGCCATGCGTTAGCCTGGCCCGCAGGCGATTGGGGCCCGCGGCGCTTCACCCTTGCCCCTTGGCTTCGCCTCAAAGCCAGCCCGAGCGCGCCTTGGGCCTGGGGGCTACTGTCGACATTCTGGGAACCAGGGTACCCAGACTTGCCTGCTTGCGGCCCACGGCGTGGCTCCCTCGGCGGCCTGGTACGGCCCATCTCCAAGAACACCAAGACAAGACCCTCGCGAGGCTGATGACACCAAGACCTCCCGAGGGAGCGGCCTCCCCAGGCGGCCTCCCAAGGAGCGCAAATTTCTATGCAGGTACCCAGCCTCACGAGGCTGCGATGACATGAGCCATGACGACCAAGGCCAGGCGGGTGCCAGCGGGCACAGAGGAGGCAGTTTCCTCTTGGTGCTAAGGAGGCAAGGACAGACATGGGTTCCTGAGGAATCCCCCAAAGGTTTCCATTCCGGTGCTACAAGACCAAGACCACAGGCTCGGCAAGGCGGAGGTCATCACCGAGCCCACCGCTGCGTCACGACCAGAAGCTTTGCAGGAGAAGACCACCTTTTGTTAGGATAGGATGTACTACATGTCCCCTTTCGAATTGGCCGTTGTGGTATCCCTTCCCGCCTAAGTTTCAAGGGAAGAGGACCAAGGCCACTATAAATATAGGTTACCACCACCATAGAAGAGGTCGACTCATTCTCACCCCCGAGCCCTCGCGAGGCAGCTCATCCACTATACTAGTTCATCCTCAACCTCCACGTGAAGCCAATGCACCACAAAGCAGGAGTAGGGTTTTACACCGCAAGGTGGCCCGAACCTGGGTAAACTGCCGTGTTCATCTTCTTCCTTGCTCACGCGAATCCGGCTAGGCTAGGCTGTGGGCGACGGGCTCTAAGCTTGAGAGGTTGAGATCTTCGCACACGCCCCAGAGTTCGAACCTTCTTGGGTCTGCGGAGCCCTGAATCCGACACATGGCTAGCCGTATCCATGGGTGCCTTCCAAACTTTCAACTTTCCAAGGGGGAGTTTATTTCATTATTTTATTTTTATTTTTATTTTGATTCATTATGGGACTCGGCATCCCTATTACCTGCCACTTTCTCGTGCAATGACAAGTGAATAAAACACTTATCGTGAGAATAATCCATCTAGCATGAAAGATATTGGCCACCCCCTGTCGCTCCATGAATGGTACAGGTGCACAAAATGGATAATGTTTCAAATGATTAAAGTTGGCACATGCAAATTTACTTGGAACGGCATGTAAATACCGCATATAGGTAGGTATGGCGAAATCATATGGCACGACTTTAGGTTTAAGGAATTGGATGCACAAGCGGCATTCGCTCTTAGTACAAATGGAGGCTAGCAAATATATTGAGAAGATACCAACCAGAAAATGACAACGGTCATAAACATGCATCGAGAATAACTAACACTGAATAATAAACCATAAGTAGGATATAACTTTGTTGCATAACTATTGACTTTACGTGCATGCATAGGGAATCACAAACCTTAACACCAATATTCTTAAAAAACCACAATTACTCACTAGTACAACCCATATATTATCGTCTTCATATCGCAAAACTATTGCAAGGAATCAAACTTATAATATTCAGTGATCTACGTGAAAGTTTTTATTATATCCTTCTTGAATATCCATCATATTAGGACCAAATTCATAACTTATGCATATTGTCATTACTATATCAACTCTCAAAATAATATAAGTGAAGCATGAGAGTGCAACTATTTCTTTAAAATATAATCACTGCCATGCTAAAAAAGATATAAGTGAAGTACTAGAGCAACTGCCTAGCTCAAAAGATATAAGTGAAGCACATAGAGTATTCTAACAAATCATGATAAATGTGTGTCCCTCTAAAGAAGGTTTCTCAAGCAAAGATGATTGTGACAAACTAAAAATCAGACAAAGCAAAGACTCATATAATACACGACACTCCAAGCAAAACTCATAACATGTGAATAAAAATATAGCTCCAAGTAATATTACCGATGGTTGGTAGAAGAAAGAGGGGATGCCTTCCGGGGCATCCCCAAGATTAGATGCTTGGGAGTCCTTGAATATTACCTTGGGGTGCCTCGGGCATCCCCAAGCTTAGGCTCTTGCCACTCCTTATTCCTTCATCCATCACGGTCTCACTCAAAACTTGAAAACTTCAGCACACAAAACTCAACAAAAACCTTCGTGAGATCCGTTAGTATAACAACCAAATCACCAACTTTGGGTATTGTTGTAAACCCATTCATATTTTACTATTGAATAATACCTACTGTATTCTAACTTCACCATGGCTTATACCCCCCGATACAATCCATAGATTCATCAAAACAAGCAAACAATGCAACGAAAACAGAATCTGTCAAAAACAGAACAGTGTGTAGCAATATGAATATTGACTATACTTCTGTAAATCCAAAAATTCGAAAAAATTAGGACAACGTGGAAAATTTGTAGGGTCTTTTACATCTGTGTCCCAAACTGGAACACACTACTCATATTTGCCCCTAATTTTGAAGCTTGCTCAAATTTGCCCCTCTGCCGTTATGTGCACTTATAGAAATGCCCTTCTGTGCCATTACCGTCTGGTCAAAGTCTGTCAAAGGGCTTTGACCGCCCTGAAAAAAATAGCAAAAAAATCTGAAATTTTGTGGTATCAAAGATACTCAAGTTCGCAAGATGTGTACAATTTTTGATACTATTTGGACATTCCAGGAGCTCGTGGCAAAGAAAAAAAAATAGTAAATATGTATGCCTGTGAACAGTAAATTCAAAAAAATATGAAAAATTTTGGCATCAAAGAGGCTCGGGTTCGCAAGGTGCGTGCAAATTTTTGTTGTGTTTGTACACTGTAGGAGCTCGTGGAGAAAAAAAACAAAATTTGGCTCGGGAAAAAACTTTGGAAAAAATGACTATTTTGTTTTTTTGCTAGAGCTCCTCGCATGTCATTTGATCACAAAAACTTGCAAGCACCTTGTGCACCCAAGCCTCTTTGATGCCAAAAAATTTCATATTTTTTTGAATTTTCTTGCTATTTGATTTCAAATTTACTGTTCAGAAGTATACAGATTTACTGCTTTTCCTCGCCCCGAGCTCCTGGAATGTCCAAATAGCATGAAAATTTGCACGCACCTTGCGCACATGATTATTTTCGATCACACAAAATTTTAGATTTTTTTGCTATTTTTTCAGGACGGTCAAAGCCCGTTGACCAGACGGTAACGGCGCAGAAGGGCATTTCTGTAAGAGCACCTAATACCAGAGGGGCAAATTTGAGCAGACTTCGAAATTAGGGGCAAATCTGAGTAGGTGGTTTGAGTTAGAGATAGAAATGCAAATGGCCCAAATTTGTATATCAATCCTGTGTAAAAAATTGAGAATTGTTCAACATTCCAGTGAATTTGGAGAATTCCATTACTAGGCACAGAAGTTTCTGTTTTTTCACAGAATCAAATCAACGATAATCCAAATCATCCCAAAGGCTTTACTTGGCACAAACACTAATTTAAACACACAAAAACAAACATAACACTAGCATAATTGTGTGCACAATAAAAAATCAGAAAAAGAAACTAAAAAAATAAGATAACTATTGGGTTGCCTCCCAACTAGCGTTATTGTTTTACACCCCTAGCTGGGCGTAATGCATAGTTTCAAGTGTTGTCATCTTTCTTCTTCTCATGTAAAGACGTGTTTTTATCAGGAGGCTTTTTAAAGACAATATGGAACACATCATCCATAGAAATTTTAGCATTAGTAAGTTGACCATCCTCAAACCCCTCTTGATTCCCCGTTACAATCCATGAATATTGTTTATTAATACCATTGAAAACTTGTTGGATTATATTTAAGGGAGGGACTTCCTTTTTGGTATTCTCATCAAAAGTGTGATCATCGCGAAATAAATATCTCAACAAGTAATCTTCATTGTATAAGATCTCATCTATCACCGGTTTTTCGTGATTCATATTGTAAAAAACAAAGATCTCTCTAGCTTCTTGCACTATATAATCAAATTCATTTATGGGGACAAGGGTAGCTATATTCTTAGCCCTAGGATTTTTTATAACCGGTAACTCATAAAACAATCATTGCAAAGTAGGATGGGTGCGAATAAATCTTCTCTCAAGTTTAAGCACAAGTGCCGAAATAGCTTCGGCACAATTTTTTGTTCTTTTAAGAATAGGAGCATCATCACAAGCCAAAGTTCCCGTGCAATTAAAGAATTCTTGGATAACACTTTTTCGTATAATATTGCCATGTCCCGTCACAAAAGTTTTAGCATCCAAATTGGTGGGAACCTCAACTTTAGGAGTTTTACCATCCTTACTTTTTTTGATGGCAAACTTAGCCATGATAACAACTTCGAGCAAGCAACAAGCGAACAATCAAAAAGGCAGATGGAAAATATTTTTGTGTTTTTATGAAAATCTTTTAGAAGTGGGGGAGATGAAAACAAGAGGCAAATGGCAAATAAAATAAATGCAAGAAGACGAAAGTTTATGCGAAGGTACTTGATAGATGTTGGTGATGTCTCCCCGTCAACGGCGCCAGAAATTCTTCCTGCTACTTGTGTGCTGCGTTGAGATTTCCCCGAAGAGGAGAGGATGATGCAGTACAGTGGAGATCAGTATTTCTCTCAGTTAAGAACCAAGGTTATCAATCCAGTAGGAGAACCATGCAACAACTCGTTAGTAGTTCCTACACACAAAATAACAAATACTTTCACCCAACGCAAACAAGGGGTTGTCAATCCCTTGGCAGTTAATTGCAAGGATCAAATCTCGTAGTGATAGATAGATAAATAAAAACACAAAATAAAATAAGATAAATAAAAGTGCACAAATACATTTTTGGATTTTAATATATGATTTAGATAGACCTGGGGGCCATAGTTTTCACTAGAGACTTCTCTCTTGAAGATAGCATACGGTGGGTAAACCAATTACTGTTGGGCAATTGATAAAAAAGCGAATAATCATGAAGATATCTAAGGCAATGATCATGTATATAGGCATCACATCCGAGACAAGTAGACCGATTCCTGCCTGCATCTACTACTATTACTCCACACATCAACCGCTATCCAGCATGCATCTAGAGTATTAAGTTCATAAAGAACGGAGTAACGCCTTAAGCAAGATGACATGATGTAGACAAAGTGAACTCAATCAATATGAATAAACCCCATCTTTTTATCCTTAATGGCAACGATACAAATACGTGTCATGTCCCCTTCTGTCACTAGGATTGACCATCGCAAGATTGAACCCATCACAAAGCACCTCTCCCATTGCAAGAAAAATCAATCTAGTTGGACAAACCACATCAATAGATCGGAGAGAAATACAAAGCTATAATAATCATGCATAAAAGAGTTCAGAGAAGACTCAAATAATATTCATAGATAATCTGATCATAAACTCACAATTCATCGGATCCCAACAAACACACCGCAAAAAAGATTACATCGAATAGAACTCCAAGAACATCAAGGAGTACATTGTATTGAATATCATAGAGAGAAAAAAAGTCATCTAGCTACTAGCTATGGACTTGTAGGTTTGTGTTAAACTACTCACACATCATCGAAAGGGCAGCAAGGTTGATGTAGAGCCCCTCCGTGGTTGATTTCCCCTCCGGCAGAGTGCCAGAAAAGGCCTCCAGATGGGATCTCGTGAGAACAGAAGCTTACGGCGGCGGAAAAAGTGTTTTAGGTGGCTCTCTGTTGGTTTCCTGATTTTAGAGAATTTATAGAGTTGGAATTAGGTCAAACAGAGCAACGAGGGGCCCACACGGCAGCAGGGCGCGCCTACCCCCCTGGGCGCGCCCTGGTGGCTTGTTGGCCACTCCTTCATCTTCTGGCCTCCTCTTGAAGCTTCTAATGTCTCTAATGTACATAAAAAAATCATCCAAAAGTTTCATGGCAATTGGACTTCGTTTGGTACTGATTTCCTGGAAAACCAAAAACAGGCAAAAAATAGCAACTGGCACTTGGCACTAAGTTAATAGGTTAGTCCCAAAAAATGATATATAATTGCATATAAAACATCCAAGATTGATACTATAATAGCATGGAACAATAAAAAAATATAGATACGTTGGAGACGTATCAGAAACATGGTTCTACTTTGAAGCACAAGTGTGGAAAAGTATCATAACATTGCCCCTTCTCTCTTTTTCTCTCATTTTTTCTCTTTCTTTTGTTGGGCTCTTTTTGGCCTCTCTTTTTTTGTCCCGTTCCTCATCCCGACTTGTGGGGTATCATAGTCTCCATCATCCTTTCCTCACTTGGGACAATGCTCTAATAATGAATAATGATGATCATCATACTTCTATTTACTTACAACTCAAAATTACAACTCGATACTAGAACAAAATATGACTCTATATGAATGCCTCTAGCGGTATACCAGGATGTGCAATGATCTAGCGTAACATGTATTAAAAATGATGAGCGGTGGCTGAGCCACAAATACTATGTCAGTTATATGATCATGCAAAGTAATATGACAATGATGATGTGTGTCATAAAAATAGAACGGTGGAAGTTGCATGGCAATATATCTCGGGATGGCTATGGAAATGCCATAATAGGTAGGTATGGTAACTATTTTGAGGAAGATATAAGGAGGCTTATGTGTGATAGAGCGTATCATATCACGGGGTTTGGATGTACCGGTGAAGTTTGCACCACATCTCAAGGTGAGAAAGGGCAATGCACGGTACCGAAGTGGCTAGCAAATTGCGGAAATGTGAGAGTGCGTATAATCCATGGACTCACATTAGTCATAAAGAACTCTCATACTTATTGCAAAAGTTTATTAGCCCTCGAAGCAAAGTACTACTACGCATGCCCCTAGGGCGATAGATTGGTAGGAAAAGACCATCGCTCGTCCCCAACTGCCATTCATAAGGAAGACAATCAATAATAAATAATGCTCCAACTTCATAGCATAACGAGAGACTATACGTGCATGCTTCGGGAATCACAAACGTTAACACCAATATTCTTACTAAATCACAATCATTAACTAGTACCTCCCACATATTACCATCTTTATATCGCAAAATTATTGCAAGGAATCAAACTTGTCATATTCAGTGATCTACATGAAAGTTATTATTATATCCCTCTTGAATACCTATCATATTAGGACCAAATTCGTAACCCATGATAATTACCATTACTATTTATCAAACTCACAAAATGATATAAGTTAAGCATGAGAGTGCAACTATTTCTTCATAATATAACCACCGTCGTGGTCTAAAAGATATAAGTGAACTACCAGAGCAACTGCCTAGCTCAAAAGATATAAGTGAAACACATAGAGTATTCTAACAAATCACGAATAATGTGTGTCCCTCTCAAAAAGGTGTGTCCAGCAAAGATGATTGTGGCAAACTAAAAACCAAACAAAGCAAAGACACATATAATACACGATGCCCCAAGCAAAACTCATATCATGTGATGAATAAAAATATAGCCCCAAGTAATTTACCGATGGTTGGTAGAAGAAAGAGGGGATGCCATCCGGGTCATCCCCAACCTTAGATGCTTGGGTGTCCTTGAATATTACCTTGGGTTGCCTTAGGCATCCCCAAGCTTAGGCTCTTGGCACTCCTTATTCCTTCATCCATCGTGATTTCACTCAAAACTTGAAAACTTCAGCACACAAAACTCAACAGAAAACTTGTGAGATCTGTTAGTATAACAAGCAAATTACCACTTTAGGTACTGTTATAAACCCATTCATATTTTATTATTGCATTATGCCTACTGTATTCTAACTTCACCAGGGCTTATACCCCCCGATACAATCCATAGATTCATCGAAACAAGCAGACAATGCAACGAAAACAGAATCTGTCAAAAACAGAACAGTCTCTAGTAATCTGAATTATGATTATACTTTTCTAACTCCAAAAATTCTGAAAGATAATCATCTGTAAAAAATTAATCAACATGGGAAATTTGTATATCAATCATGTGTAAAAAAATTAGATCAAAATCATGTTCTAGTGAATTTATAGAATTCTACTACTGGGCGCAAAAGTTTCTATTTTTTCAAGAATCAAAGCAACTATCATCCAAATCATCCCAAAGGCTTTACTTCCCAAAAACATGAATTTAAACACAAAACACAACCATAATAGTAGCATAATTGTGTGCACACCAAAAAAATAGGAAAATAAACAAGAAAAACTAAGATAACTATTGGGTTGCCTCCCAACTAGCGCTATTGTTTTACGCCCCTAGCTAGGCGTAATGCATAGTTTCAAGTGTTGTCATCTTTTAAATTCCCCTCTAGAGATGTGTTTTTATCAGGAGGTTTTTCAAAAACAATATGGAACACATCGTCAATTGAAATTTTAGCATTATTAAGCTCATTATCCTCAAATCCTTCTTGGTTCCCTTTTACAATCCAAGAATACTGTTTATTAATACCATTGAAAACTTGTTGGATTATGTTTAAAGGAGGGACTTCCTTTTTGGTATTCTCATCAAAAGTGTGATTATCACGAAATAAATATCTCAACAAGTAATCTTCATTATATAAAATCTCATCTATCACTGGTTTTTCATGATTCATATTGTATAAATTAAAGATTTCTCTAGCTTCTCGCACTATGTAATCAAATTCATTCATGAGGATAAGGGTAGCTATCTTTTTAGCTTTAGGATTGTTAATAACCAGTAACTCATAAAACAATCTTTGCAAAGTGGGATGGGTACGAATAAATCTTCTATCAAGTTTAAGAACAAGTGCAGAAATAGCTTCGGCATAATTTTTGGTTCTTTTAAGAATAGGAATATCATCGCAAACCAAAGTTCCCATGCAATTAAAGAGTTCTTGGATAACACTTTTTCCTATAATATTCCCGCTTCCCATCACAAAAGTTTTAGCATCTAAATTTGTGGGAATTTTAATTTTAGGAGTTTTACCATCCTCACTTTTTTCAAGGACAAACTTAGCCATGATAACAACTTCAAGCAAGCAAACAAGCAAAAAGGCAAACAAAAAATATTTTTGTGTTTGTGTGAAAATGTTTTAGAAGTCGGGAGATGAAAACAGGTGGCAAATGGCAAATAAAGTAGATGCAAGGAGATGAAAGTTTATGCGATGGTACTTGATAGATGTTGATGATGTCTCCCCGGCAACGGCGCCAGAAATTCTTCCTGCTACTTGTGAGCTGCGTTGGGATTTCCTTGAAGAGGAGAGGATGATGCAGTACAGTAGAGATAAGTATTTCCCTCAGTTAAGAACCAAGGTTATCAATCCAGTACAGGAACCACGCAACACCTCGTTAGTAGTACCTACACACAAAATAACAAATACTTGCACCCAACGCAAACAAGGGGTTGTCAATCCCTTGGCGGTTAATTGCAAGGATCAAATCTCATAGTGATAGATAGATAAACAAAAACACAAAAAAAGTAAATAAATTGCAGCAAGGCATTTTTGGATTTTAATATATGATTAAAACATACCCGGGGGCCATAGTTTTCACTAGAGGCTTCTCTCTTGAACATAGCATACGGCGGGTAAACAAATTACCGTTGGGCAATTGATAGAAAAGCTAATAATCATGATGATATCCAAGGCAATGATCATGTATATAGGCATCACGTCCAATACAAGTTGATCGACTCCTGTCTACATCTACTACTATTACTCCACACACCTACCACTATCCAACATGCATCTAGAGTATTGAGTTAATAAAGAAAGGAGTAATGCCTTAAGCAAGATGACATGATTTAGAAAAAATAAATCCAATCAATATGAATAAACCCCATATTTTTATCCTTAATGGAAACGAAACAAGTACGTGTCATGTCCCTTTCTGTCACTGGGATTGAGCAACGCAAGATCGAACCCATCACAAAGCACCTCTCCCATTACAAGATAAATCAATCTAGTTGACCAAACCAAACAGATAGATGAGTGAGAAATACAAAGCTATAACAACCATGCATAAATAGTTCAGAGAAGACTCCAATAATATTCATGGATAATCTGATCATAAACCTACAATTCATCGGATCCCAACAAAACACCGCAAAATGGATTACATCAAATAGATCTCCAAGAACATTGAGGAGACCATTGTATTGAAGATCAAAAGAGAGAGAGAGAGAGAGGAGGCCATCTTGCTACTAGCTATGGACCCGTAGGGTTGTGATAAACTACTCACACACAGTTGGAGGGGCAGCAAGGTTGATGTAGAGGCCCTATATCATGGTTTTATCACGGCAGATGCCCTTGTGAAAGGACTTAGGTGTGGAGTCATCGCAACGTATGTTAGCTTTAAGGGGTTGAACAGGACAGAGGACTCGAGTTTACCCAGATTCGGCCCCTCACAATGAGGTAAAAGCCTACTCCGGCTTTGTGTTGACTATTACTTGAGTATCGATTACAAGGGAGCGGAATCGCTTGACCTAGCTCTCGATCAATTGTTTCTTGAGTTAACCCGCCGCAGGGTCTCGCCTTTATATACACAGGTCGAGGTCCTGGGCTTACAAGAGTCCAAGCCGGATCACACAACGTGTCCAACTCGGGTTCTAAGTCGCCTTGCCTTGCTAGGCAAGCCGCCATCGGGCGGCTCACATCTCTGGGTTATAGCGCCATCACCTGGTCTTGGGCCTTCAACAGGCCAGCTGCGTCAGCCGCATCCAGTCTTCATATCTTCTCTTTGGGCCTACCTGAGGCTTTCTTTGTTGAATCGCCAATAGTTTAACCCGGCCCCTCCTGGGCGGGTCACACCGCGGGGTTATATCCCCAACATTAGGCCCCAGATTGATTTGAACTTGTTCACGTCAATCTTCACTACTTCTAGTTGGCGAGTCTTCTTTTATTTCCTCCCAACATTTAATCTTGAATAAATCACCATGACCCGCCATGACGTCATGCAAAATAAATTCAGAAAAACCTATGACATCACAACGGATCTTTCTGCATTAACTAGCTGTCCGAGAATCGAGGCGTCTCCTCTGTTAAGATAATCATATTGCCTCCTCGATTTCCATGCCTGCCATTTACTATTTCGCCTTTTCCTTATAAATAGGCACGGGGGGTCCCCTTTTTTCACTTTTACCCCCGTCGCCCCTTCTTCTTCTTCTTCTTCCTTGCGCTGTCTGCCACTGTTGGAGCTCCACCGCCGCAACCGATCTTCATCAACAACTCCATCCAGGCCGCTGCATCAACCTGATTGTGACCAGAAATCGGCGGTACTCGTCCGCTCTTCATCAACACCGTCTGGTATCATCTTACTCCTTTCTCAGATCCACATTAGACCACCCTAGTTGATCGAGTTCATCGGTGTTAGACCGAGTTCGTTCCAGTTCATCCAACTCTTGCTCATAAAACATAGCTCAATACAAAAACTTGGAAGAAGTGAGGCGGTACTCGCCATAGTTTTTATTTCATATTTTGGACAGATCCCTTTCCTTCAGAATTCATGCACAAACTGCCACTTTTTGCGCTACTGTACTTTAGGTTTAGCAATTATTCTTCTTTTCCTGAACTGCAGTAGATCCAAAATTATAGCTGCGATCTGTAAAACTTGTTTGCCCAACACTTAGCATAATTTCAGCAATCCTTGACTTCATAAATCACTGACCCGCCATTCACTTTTTGGGTGGCTTAAATAATGATTTTGCAACCCGGCATCACCTGGCTGGCTTAACCATGAACTTATAACCCGCCAAGAGTTCCGAACATGCTTCTTTCACTTAACTCGCCAATATGCTGCTCATATCTTGATAATTACTTCACTCCATGGTTAAGGTACAGGCGGCTTATGATTTATTCATAATTCATAACAATGATTAATCGTATATCCATAGTTGGTTCGTAGTTACTGAACTATTATTTGTAACCATTAAACAACTTATCACCATAGTATTAACCCATCACGCTATATCTCCAGGCCGTAGCTTTTAAACTGCCAAAAATGACTATCGTCAACTGGGAACGTTCTCTGGTCACCAAAGAAATCCTCAATGATTACGTAGGCCAAGGCCTATTGGCCACTCAGCAGGAAATTGGATGGCGAGTTAGCAATGGGGAAGTAATCCCTACTTCTGTTGAAGATGAAATTGTAGTCTTCACTGATCACATACTCAGAGGGTTTACCCCACCCGGGTCTAAATTCTTTCGAGACCTCCTCCACTGCTTCAACTTGCACCCTCAAGATATAGGCCCGAACTCTGTATCCAACATTTGCCACTTTCAAATCTTCTGTGAAGTTTATCTGCAAACAGCACCCACTGTTCCCCTCTTCAAGGAGTTCTTTTATATAAACCGCTAGACTGAATGTCAAAATGGCCCAAGTCAAGAGTTAGGTGGAATCTCTATTCAGAGACGAAGAGACAACAGCTTTCCCTCCACCGTCTTACCAAGTCACCCCAAGGGATGGGTAACCACCTGGTTTTACTTCAAAAATACTGCTACAGCAATGGAAAACCCTTTGCCTGGGTTTAGAGCTGAACGTCTTCCAGCGGATTTTGACCCGCCGAGCAAAATTATCCCAGAAGAACATGCAGAGGCCTTCCCATTCCTCTCCAAGGCTAAAGCTTTATTAGCTCATGGATTAATTGGAGTCGACTTGACCCGGTGCTGGGTCTCTTGGAAGATACTCCCCTTAAGCCGCCGTCCCGGCTTAATGTGTGAGTACTCTGGTGAGCCAAATGACCCCCAATGATATACTGAAGACAACTTTACAGCTGAAGAAGTCTTTAAAACCATAAGAACCCTGCTTGGCGAGTCTCAGGAGAATTGCAATAAAGTTGGCCTGCCGCCATTCTTTAAACAAAATCCAGCTCCACCTATAAGTGTTTACCTTTATCTGACTCAATACGGTTTAATTTTGCCTTCTGCCTTGCTTTAATCTTTTCTGTAGTCATTCAGGCTGACTCCGCCTTCCGGACTAAAAAACAAAAGACTGTCGTGGCCAAGACTCGGGCCAACAAGAAAACAAAGAAGAATAAGGCAGTTACCATCACTAAACAGGCTGCTGTAGGCGAGTCAGCCGATGTTGAGAACCCATCAGAGGTAGAACTTGACTCGCTTGGCCAACTCTTTATTGAACTAGCTGACACCATTTCCTCACAAGAAGAGGCTACTACAAGCCGGGCGGACGATGCTGAGGTAATTCCCGTTTCATCCGGATTAGACTCGACCCCTTCAAAGAAAGTGCGGCGGGTTGTCCGGAAAGTAAAATTTTCTCACCCAGATGCTCACTTAGATCCACACTTTATTTTGAAGAAGGCTCAACAGGATACAAGATGCCAGACCCGGAGCGGCGGCTCAGGCGAATTACTGGCCGGGTTAAGTAATGAACCCTCTGCCCATAAACGCCCAGCCGAGGTACCACATCATCCAACTTTGCTTTTGCCCAAAGCTGGTCTTATAAGACATCCCCTTAATTCTTCTGACTCTGATTATCAGGGGTTGTCACCTTCTTCTGGCGACTCAACCGGACCTCAAATGCCTGTCTTCAAGATTGCCCATGGGTAAATACTTTTACTTGTTCATAAATGATCTTGTAACAACATACCTATGGACTGTTGTATTCTTGTCATAGAGGTGTGGCCAAGGCGGGTAAGAAGCTAAAGGTTGGCGGCTCTTCCATGGACCCAAAAAATGCTGAGCCAGAGAGGCAGGTGCCAGAAGCCCCTGAGGCTTCAGTTCAAAATCCCAAAGACCTTGCCAATGACCCGCCACCACAAGCTGATGCTACCGTCCTTGAACAAATGGACACTGATATTAACCCGGCTGCCAGTCATGACCCGTCGAGCCCTAAGCCGCCCAGTCCTGCTAAGTCCATTGTCAAGAACCCTGCTGCTGACGTTGAAGACATCACTGTTACCGGGTCAGCTTTTAAGCCGCCCGAAGCTTCAAGAGTCCTAGCCAAGCATTCAGCCAAGGAAGAAACACCTTCACTGGAGAAAGGCAAAGCTAAGCTGGACCTAGAGAGCTATTCCTCCTTCAGTGTAGGTGACATGTAGACGGGCTATCTGAGCCACCTTAACACAAGCCGGGATATGGAGGCCGGGTTGGTTGAGTTGATGAAGCAGAAGTACGAGGTATGAAAATATCCAACCACTCTTTAGCTTTGTGCATATACATATGTCCATACTAGCCCCCAAGTCTAAAGTATAGGAAAAAAATGTTGACTATGCTTGAGACTTGTGAAATTTCCAAAGTGTAGCCCCCAAGGGCCGGCTTGTCTTGAAAAGACGAGTCGGGTCTTTATTGTCTGTATATAACCAAATAGGTAACCCCCAAAAGCAGGCTTAAACTGATAAGATAAACCGGGTCTTGATGACCTTAATAGAATCAAACATGTAGCCCCCAAGGGCCGGCTTAATCTGACAAAATGAGCCGGGTCTCAATGATCTTAATAGAATCAAACATGTAGCCCCCAAGGGCCGGCTTAATCTGACAAAATGAGCCAGGTCTGAATGACCTTAATAGAATAAAAAATGTAGCCCCCAAGGGCCGGCTTAAACTAACAAGATGAGCCGGGTCTTTAGTAGAAAGTGAAATGACCTACATTAGCCCCCAAGTGCCAAGTATATTGCTGGCAATGTGCTTGGGACTTAAGTTAATTATATCACAGAAATTTGCTCCTTGTGTGGTAATCATTGCTTCAATATTGTGTTTCAGGAGGAGTTAAACATGAAAGAGTCGCATCTTGGCGACTTAAGGAAGAATATTGAGCTGCAACAGGCTGAAACTTCCAAGGCCGAGTCAAAGCTGAAATCTTCCCTGGAAGAAATTGAGAAAATCAAGGCGGGCTTTGATGATGAGAGAACCGCCTGGGAGACTGACAAGGCTGCGCTACTGAAGAGAGCAGAAGATGATGAGGCTGAGCTTAAGCCAGTAACTGAAGAGTTAGCCGGCTTAAAAGAACATATTTCTCAAATGTCAGCCGCCATCTTTGGTAAGCTTCATATGCAACTTATTACTTACTTAATATTTCCTTAACCTGTCTACAATTCAAAACATATACTTCCTAACCTGCCTTGCGACTCTCATGCAAAAACTTGAACAGGCCCCAAAAGCGCTAATCTTGGTCAGAATATGCTGCTCAAACTGAAGGCGGTTTATTCTTTGACTGAACAGCTGTACACTGGCACCCTTCGCAGCCTTGTCGCCCTGTCAGGTGGGAAAAAACCTCCAACCCAGATCAAGACTGTGCTGGAACAATTCTCAACTGATCCGGCTCAAATTGAAGAATACAAATTATTAGCCGCCCGCGCAGGAGCTATTGTTGCTCTAGGCCGGGCCAAAGCGTGGCATTCAGAACTAGACCCGGAGGAGATAGCCACCGGATGCCCAGAGTTTAAATATGATGGGTAAAGTTTTGAAGAATAGGACTTCAATCAATGCATCAGAGAGATGCGGCATGTGGCGTGCAAACTCCTAGAGGAGTTGAATCTGAACAAATATACGCCGGCTTATGATCACAACAACAACAAAATTAAGCCGCCCTCTCATGATGTCATGGACCTTATTCCTCCAAGGCGTAAGCATACCTTCACCCCTGATGTTGATCCTTCCATTATCTTTAACGATGAGGCCACATTCGAAGCTTTAACCGACATCGACTAGACATCGGCTGACCTCCAGATGATCGACGAGGAAGAGCCGGCGCGGGATGACCCGGAATCTTCAAAGTGCCAAGAAGAGAACTGAGCGGGGGTGATCATAAGCCAGACAGCTGTGAGGCCGGGTTAAAGGAGTGCATCTCCAAAAACACTTGGTTCAAAAACTTTTGGGCTCATGGAAGCCTTGTAATAGGGTAGCTTAAAACAGTGATCCGCCCTGTCATGCCTTCGTGCATGTTTATCTCAATGGCTATGCGGCAATTGAAGTTTATTGCATGCTTGATATGATCATATATATGAGCCAGACCACGACACTTGTTTTTGCCTACAGTCTTGCATATCCTTCAGAAGACCAATCAACATATGTGCTGATGACTTAAAGTCAAAAGCCAGGGTGGGTGACAACCCGAAACACTCAAACATGAGAATCATAACTCGGAGCCTCACGACCCGGGTAGTCAAAAATTCGCACAAGAGCAAAAACTTAAGATAAAAATATCCAGAAAATCCAAAAGAGAGAGATACAAAAAATCTCAAATTTTTGTTAGGCTGGCTTTTAAGACACGACCGAACAAGTTGGCTCACAGGCCTTTTGCTTTCAAGGCCGCATAGCCATTGAGTTTATCCTAGCTCACTATAAGCCGGCTCTCACGTGACACAAGCCGTCGTTTTAACCTTAACAAGTTCAGGGTCTTAAAAAAGATTGACTGTTAAGAGTTCAACGGGTCACCTGGCAGAGTAGCAAGTTGCAAATAGGCAGGTGTAACACATAATGTGGCAACTCAGGCCGGTCAAGAGGGTATGAAAGCTAAACACGGTGGGTTGGAAGCCCCCAAGTGACCTTATGATCAAATAACAAAGACTCAGATGCACATAAATGAAATGCCATAGGCCCTGATTTTCAGGGATGCCGGCTTTATTATATTGATCATAAAAGATATATACATTGACAAATCTATGTACAAAGGATAAGAGCCGGTGGCTCAAGTGTAGTAAGGCCAAAGATGAGCAATATTCCATGGCCGACGGGTCTCCTCTTCTGACTTGCGTGAATCTTTGTGTTCTCGTATATCAATGAGGTAGTAAGACCCGTTATTGAGATTTTTGCTGATCACAAAAGGCCCTTCCCAGGGAGGAGAAAGCTTATGCATCCCTGTGTGATCTTGAATCAAACGGAGCACTAAGTCGCCCTCTTGCAAGGTCCGGCTTCGAACTCTACGGCTATGATAGCGTCGAAGATCCTGCTGATATATCACCGAACAAGCCGCCGCAAGGTCACACTCTTCATCCAAAGCATCAAGTGAGTTCTGACGTGCCGTCTCATTATCAGCTTCAACATAAGCTGCCACTCTAGGCGAGTCATGACGAATGTCACTTGGGAGAACCGCCTCTGCACCATAAACCATAAAGAAAGGCGTATAGCCTGTTGATCTGTTGGGGTGGTATTGATACTCCAAAGCACTGAAGGTAACTCCTCAACCCAACAACCCAGAGTTCGCTTCAAAGGAACCATGAGCCGGGGCTTGATGCCTTTCAAAATTTCTTGATTAGCTCGCTCTGCCTGGCCATTAGACTGTGGATGAGCCACTAAAGAAACATCAAGACGAATATGCTCTCTTTGACAGAACTCCTTCATAGCACCCTTAGACAGATTAGTGCCGTTATCAGTAATGATACTATAAGGGTATCCAAAGCGGAAAATCAGTTTCTTTACCAAACTGGACAGCTGTGGCCGCCTCACAATTGCTAACTGGCTCCGCCTCAACCCACTTGGTAAACTTGTCAACCGCCACCAAAAGGTGGGTCTTTTTATCCTTACACCTCTTGAACGGTCCAACCATATCGAGCCCCCAGACTGCAAACGGCCAAGTTATTGGAATCATACGCAATTCTTGAGCCGGCACATGAGCCTGTCTTGCAAATTTTTGACACCCGTCGCACTTGCTAATGATATCCTCTGCATTAGCATGAGCCGTCAACCAGTAAAACCCATGACGAAAAGCTTTAGCCACTAAAGACTTAGAGCTGGCATGATGACCACAATCACCTTCATGAATCTCTCGTAAGATCTCACGGCCCTCTTTAGGAGAAACACAACATTGGAACACGCCTGTCACACTGCATCGGTGTAACTCGCCATTGGCAATAGTCATAGACTTAGACCTCCTGGTTATTTGCCTTGCCAAAGTTTCATCCTCAGGTAACTCTCCCCGGGTCATATAGGCCAAGTAGGGAAGCGTCCAATCAGGAATAGCATGGAGAGCCGCCACCAACTGCGCCTCCGGGTCAGGGACGGCAAGGTCTTCTTCAGATGGTAATTTGACTGAAGGATTATGCAACACGTCAAGAAACACATTAGGAGGCACCGTCTTATGTTGAGATCCAAGTCGGCTCAAGGCATCAGCCGCCTAGTTCTTCCTTCGATCAAGGTGATCCACCTGATAACCCTTGAAGTGACCAGCAATATTGTCAACTGCCCGGCAATAAGCCGACATGAGCGTGTCTTTAGAATCCCATGTGGCTGAGACTTGCGGAGCCACAAGGTCTGAGTCGCCCAGACACCTAACCCGGCTTAAATTCATCTCCTTGGCCATACGAAGGCCGTGGAGTAAAGCCTCATATTCAGCTGCATTGTTAGTACAAGGAAACATTAGCCTTAAAACATAACGAAATTTGTCACCTCGTGGGGAAGTCAAAATAACTCCAGCCCCCGAGCCTTCCAACTGCCTGGACCCATCAAAGTGAATTGTCCAATATGTGTTGTCAGGTTTTTCCTCAGGTGTCTACAACTCTGTCTAGTCATTGATGAAATCCACCAGAGCATGAGATTTGATGGCTGTTCTTGGCACATATTTCAAACCATGAGGTCCATGTTCTATTGCCCACTTAGCAACCCGGCCTGTGGCCTCCCTGTTTTGAATAATGTCTCCTAAGGGAGCAGAGCTGACCACAGTAATAGGATGACCAAGAAAATAATGCTTCAGTTTGCGACTCGCCATGAACACTCCATACACCTGTTTCTGCCAATGTGGATATCGTTGCTTGGACTCAATCAACACCTCACTGACATAATAATCCGGCCGCTAAACCGGGTACTCCTTACCCACCTCCTTGCGCTCCACAACAACTGCCACACTGACAGCCTTGCTATTAGCCGCCACATACAGGAGCAAAGGCTCTTTCTCAATGGGAGCCGCAAGGACGGGCGGCTCAACTAGCTATTTTTTGAGTGCCTCAAATGCCTCATTAGCAGCATCACTCCAGACAAAGTTATCAGTCTTCTTCATCATCTGGTATAAAGGAATTGCCTTCTCTCCCAGGCGACTTATAAACCGGCTCAGAGCCGCAATATGACCCGCCAGTTGCTGGACGTCATTGACACACGCCGGCTTAGCCAGTGAAGTGATAGCCTTAATCTTCTCCGGGTTAGCTTCAATACCCCTCTCTGAGACCAGAAAACCCAATAGTTTACCTGCAGGCACACCAAAGACACATTTGGCCGGGTTAAGCATCATTTTATAGAACCGGAGATTGTCAAAAGTCTCCTTCAGATCATCCAGGAGAGTCTCCTTCTTTCTGGATTGACCATAATATCATCCACATAAGCATGCACATTGCGCCCAATCTGACTGTGAAAACAATTATGAACACAGCGTTGATAAGTCACCTGAGCACTCTTAAGCCCAAAAGGCATAGAAACATAGCAAAAAGCTCCAAAAGGGGTGATAAATGACGTCTTCTCTTGGTCCTTAACTGCCATCTTGATTTGATGATAACCAAAATAAGCATCCAGGAAACATAAACTCTCACAACCCGCCATGGCATCAATAATCTGGTCAATACGAGGGAGAGCAAATGGATCAGCTGGACAAGCCTTGTTAAGATCTGTGTAATCAACACACATACGCCATGTGCCATTCTTCTTGAGTACAAGCACATGGTTAGCCAACCACTGAGGGTGAAAGACTTCCACAATAAACCCAGCTGCCAAGAGCCGGGCTACCTCGTCTCCAATGGCCTTACGTCGCTCTTCATTGAAACGATGAAGGAATTGCTTGACCGGCTTAAACTTAGGATCCACATTTAGGATCCACATTAAGAGTGTGCTCAGCGAATTCTCTCGGTACACCCGGCATGTAAGAAGGTTTCCATGCAAAGATGTCCCGATTCTCACGGATTAACTTGATGAGTGCGCTTTCCTATTTAGGATCCATATTAGCCCCCACTGTGAACTGCTGAGATGAGTCACCAGGGACAAAGTCAACCTGCTTAGTGTCATCATCCGACTTAAACTTCAACAAAGGGTCTTGCTCAGTGGTGGGCTTTTTCAAAGGGGTCATATCAGTCGGGTCAACATTATCCTTATAAAATTTAAGCTCCTCAGTGGCACAAGCCGACTCTGCATAAGCCGCATCTCCTTCCTCACATTCCAGAGCGATTTTCCGATCACCATGGACCGTAATAGTGCCTTTACGCCCGGGCATCTTAAGCTGCAAGTAAACATAACAAGGTCGAGCCATAAATTTGGCATAAGCCGGCCGTCCAAACTAGGCATGATAAGGACTCTTGATCTTGACCACTTCAAACCATAACGTCTCTGTTCTATAGTCATAGTCATCACCAAAAGCCACTTCCAGGGCAATCTTTCCAATAGGATACACCGACTTACCAGGCACCACGCCATGAAAAATTGTAGAAGATGGCTTCAGGTCCTTGTCAGTTAAGTTCATCCCGTGAAAGGTGTCATAATACACGATGTTGATACTGCTGCCACCGTCCATGAGTACTTTAGTGAATTTATAACCCCCGACCTAAGGGGCTACCACCAGTGCCAGCTGACCTAGATTCTCAACCCTGGGTGGGTGATCTTCCTGACTCCATGTGATTGGATACTCTGACCACCGCAAGTATTGAGGCACCGCCGGCTCAATTGCACTGACGTCGCGCTTATGAACCTTCTGATCTCGCTTGCAAAGACTTGTGGTGAAAACATGATACTGGCCACTGTTGAGCTGCTTTGGATTACTCTGATATCCTGACTGATGCTGCTGGTTACCCGGACCAGATTGTTGGTTATAACCACCCTGATTGCCCTGGCCTTGATAACCAGAATTTGAACCGCCGCCCCAAAGTCGGGCACGTGTGAACCGGATCCTGACCAGCCTGGCGGACCATTATTGTTACCATGATTCAGACTGAAATTGGAATTCCTGTACTCTCGCATGATAAAACAATCCTTCCAAGCATGAGTCGCCGGCTTATTAGGCAGACTGTGTTTTGGGCAAGGTTCATTCATCATCGCCTCAATATTAAAGTTCTTCCCTCCGAAGGACGGCTTACCATTACCATTACGGTGCTGGTTTTTATATCCAGCGTTGGTGTTAGCTACGAGATCTGACCCGCCCTCGGGGTGCCTGCGCTTACCACCATTGCCCTGGTTATTACCATTACGCGCTGCCACATTCTGCTGCTGACATTTACCATTACCATTCTTCTTGCCCTTGCTGGATTTCTCCTCATCAGATCCAGGATCCTTGGTGGTATCAGAGTCGGCATATTTGATGAGAGCCGCCATAAGCTCACCCATGTCATTACAATGACGTTTAAGTCGCCCAAGCTTCTGCTTAAGGGGGGTGAAGTGACAGTTCTTCTCCAAAACCAAAACCGCCTGACCCGCCGCAATACTATCCGATGAGTGAATAATAGCAAATACCTGCCGGACCCAATGATGGGCCGACTCATCCTCACGCTGCACACAATTATCAAGATCGATAATCGTCAGAGGCTGCTTGCATGTTCCCTTAAAGTTTTGAATGAATCGTGCTTTCAACTCTGCCCATGAATTGATGGAGTTGGCGGGCAATCCTTTTAACCAGGTTCGAGCCGGTCCATCCAACATCATGGTAAAATACTTGGCACATACAACATCATTGACATCCAGCATCTCCATGGCTAACTCATAACTCTCAATCCAGGCCTCAGGGGGGAGATCAGCTGTATAGTTAGCCACCTTACGAGGACCCTTTAAATCCTTAGGTAGACGCTCATTACGTAAAGCTGGTACTAAACAAGGCACTCCGACAGACCTGGCAATTACACCAGCCCCCACTGACGCCCAAGGGGTGACCGGAGGCTGCTGATAAGCCCCCAGTTGAGCCGCCGCAGCCTCCGCCTCTCGGCGAGCTCTGGAATCGTTCACAATCGCCTGAGCATGAGTAAGGGGCGGGTTATTCCCACGGGGCAGGTCATCCTGATTCACTCATCAACGTCGTTCGCTACTGGAAACCGCCGGCGACTCAACGCATCGGCTGTAACTGTGGCTTGGGAGGGAGGTCGAGTGCACCCCCTCACGACTATGTGTATACTTGTCCTGCTGTGCGACCACTGTCTGTAAGAGCTCAATTGCATTCCGCGCCTCAGCTGCAAAAGGCGTCTCATCCATAATAGGGATTGCATTAAGCTGGGTAGCAGCCGCTATCATGTTATCCACCAGGTTAGAATAATGGCCACATGGTGTTGAAAAATGTTGGGGCGGGTCTGTTAATCGGGGATGAGCCGCCGCCCCGCTCCTGGGACTTCAGCCGCCCGGGTTGTGCCTGGCGGGTTACTTGGCCCTGCACCAGGCGTGTCGAAAAGGTTCCGCACTCCATACTGCAAAGGCAGGCAGGTTTGGTAGCTCCTTCGAAGAACAACATTAGAGGCGTTTTGATCCAAACTTAAGCGAAAAGCCTCCGCCCTGATACGCTGTGACTCGGCATCCATCTGGCCTCGTTCCTCTGCCATCCTGGCGTTCTCTGCATTAAGCTCCTCTTGAGCCTTGGCCACCTTATCACGTACCTTTGCAACCTCTGCGTTATGTTGTGCTTGATTCGCCATAGTAACTTATGTTGTTAACAGGGTTGTCAAAGTACTCAAAAGTTCAGACAAAACTTGAGCCGGTGGTCGAGATGAGCCACTAGCCCCAGCTATTGCAGCAGCAGTTGATCCAGACGTCATAGCCACCGCAGTTGATGAGTTGACAGCCGGCCCTGTACCAGCCATAAAGATAGCAGCTCGATACGGTGGCTCATAGGGATCCGGAATACTGTTGCCATCGGAATTGCCCCCAAGCCCGCCGTCTTGAAGCTGGTAGATTGACTCCGTCTCTCAAGTCGAGGACTCATCACCTGAATAGATGAGAGTCTCTCCTCCGGACACAGAACCCTCTTCAAGGTCTGTGCCATGCGCAAATCCGACGAAGACACGCTTTCGGCCGGGTTGAACCCTGGCGGGTCGCGCACGCCGAGCCGGCTCGATGATGTCAGTGAAGATGTCTGGCTCAGGCTCTGATCCGCCAATCTTGCCGATGAAGACGTGAATCCCGCCAAAGGGGACCCGGTACCCGTACTCGACTGAGTCGGCCTCGGGGCACCAGCCGGCGTCATCGATGCAGAGCTTGCCGCGGCGACTCTTAGTCATCCGGCCCACAGCGTATCCCTCGATCCCTGGGAAGGAGCCCTTCAAGAACTCGAAACCACCGTGCGCTGGCCCCATGGTGGGCGCCAACTGTCGTGGTTTTATCACGGCAGATGCCCTTGTGAAAGGACTTAGGTGTGGAGCCATCGCAACGTAGGTTATCTTGAAGGGTTTGAACGGGATACAGGACTCGAGTTTACCCAGGTTCGGCCCCGCACAACAAGGTAAAAGCCTACTCCTACTTTGTGTTGACTATTACTTGAGTATCGCTTACAAGGGAGCGGAATCACTTGACCTAGCTCTCGATCAATTGTTTCTTGAGTTAACCCGCCGCAGGATCTCGCCTTTATATACACAGGTCGAGGTCCTGGGCTTACAAGAGTCCAAGCTGGATCACACAATGTGTCCAACTCGGTTTCTAAGTCGCCTTACCTTGCTAGGCAAGCCGCCATCAGGCGGCTCACATCTCCGGGTTATAGCGCCATCACCTGGTCTTGGGCCTTCAACAGGCCCGCTGCATGAGCCGCCTCTAGTCTTCATATCTTCTCTTTGGGCCTACCTTAGGCTTTCTCTGTTGAATCACCAATAGTGTAATCCGGCCCCTCCTGGGCGGGTCACACCCCAGGGTTATATCCCCAACACCCTCCGTGATCGATTCCCCCTTTGGCAGAGTACCGAAAAAGGTCTCGAGATGGTACCTCCGAAGAACAGAAACTTGCAGCGGCCGAAAAAGTATTTTGGGTGGCTCTCTGATGTATGGGGAATATTTGGGAATTTATAGAGGCGGAATTAGGTCAAGAGGTGCCACGAGGGGCCCACAAGCCTGGGGGGCACGCCTCCCGAGCTTGTCGCTCCCTCGTGGCTTGTCAGGTCTTCTCCCGAACCTTCTAGGGTCCCTTCTGGTCCAGAAAAAATTAATTCAAAGATTTTTCTCTGTTTGGACTCTTTTGATATTGATTTCCTCAAAAGCCAAAAACAAGCAAAAAACAGCAACTGGCACTGGGCAGTAGGTTAATAGATTAGTCCAAAAAAACTATATATAATTGCATAATAAACATCCAAGATTGATACTATAATAGCATGGAACAATAAAAAATTATAGATACGTTGAAGACGTATCAGCATCCCATTCCTCAAACCAAGTTATGCTAAAAAGAGTCCACCATACCTTCCCATACATGGTTGAGAAGCCATTCCAAGTAAATTATCATCGTCTCAACAATCTTTTTATTGCCTAAGTTTTGAGGCTTGGGAAGGTTGATTTTCTACACTCTTTGTAATGATGGTCCATGAAAAGAAAATAAAATAAAATCATCATAGCAAAAAGTTTCAGAGTGCAAAAGTCAAATAAAAGGAAAGTTCAGTGTGTTGGGGCCATTACAAAGAGGATGGCGAAATCACTCTTCCAACTCCTTAAATCCCCTAGCAATTCTCTAAACCCTTGCATCACAAGTTTGCCACTTTTATAAATTAAGTGCATGATAATCCATGCTTCCCTCTACGAAGGGCCTATCTTTTATTTTTATGTTAAGTCAAATCACAATCTTTCAAGCACCAACTCAGTAAATACATAGAGATCATTCTTAGTGTAACATGCATTCTTTAGCAATTAAATGTGAGTATAGTGGTATATGATTCCTTCACTTTTAAACTATATGCCTAGTCACCACCTTGATAACATTGATGTCTACGCACTGCTTCATGTTTGCAAGTGTAGTCTCCTAAGATTGATACTCAAATACCATCATCTACCCCGATTCACACCAATCAAGTTACGCCTCATGATTCTTAGAAGACTAAAATTTTATCTTGAGATAAGCATGATTGAAAGTTCTTGCATTTTTCCTGCATAGTGTTATTTCCAAAGCATGGTGCTGGATTCTTGTACGTGGTTTAAGAAAATCTTCATAAAGTCTTCTTTTATTGAGGACAAGCAACAATATAAGCTTGGGGGAGTTGATACATTTCCAACGTATCTACTTTTCTGAACACTTTTGCTTAACTTTGGACTCAAAACTTGCTCTCTAATCTGGATTGACGCTGTTTTTAGCAAAATTTCCATGGTGTTATTTTTCTATGTAGGAAAGTGCCTGGGAAAAATAAAACAAAAATGGTTTACGCAGTTTTACATCACGAAAAGAACCCGAGGCCTGGAATTGGGCCAGAGGGTGGCCCACCTTGCCTAGGCGCCCCCTAGGAACCCACCTTACAGGGGTGCCTACACAGGGCACATATGGCCTGTTGGACCCCTCGGCCATCCACCGGTGCCCCTGGTTTTATATCGCCCCTAAATTGTTCCTCATTTTATTGGTGATTTTTCTAAGGCACAGAGACGTCACCACCACCGGCATCGTCAACTCCTTCTCCAACATCATCATCATGCCCTCCCCAACCATGTGTGAGTAATCTATTGTAGGCACATGGGATGGATGGAAATTGGATGGGATTTAGCATGTATTGAAAACAAATTGATGGCAGAATGATCCCTAGTGTAATGATAGTTCGAGAATTAGTGTTGTCATGACTTTGCTATACCTAATGCTTGTTACTAGGGCCTGAGTAATATTATTTCATTTCACCATTTTTTTCCATGTCTATTTGTTTATGAGTATACCTGCAAGTCATATGCACTTATTATATTTTTATCCTGAGACCCCGAGGTGATATATCGGGGTGTCAAAGGGAATGGTTGTAATTTGAGGATAGCATGCATTCCATAGTGTTAATTGTTTTGGTTAACCCGCAATGTCACCTCAATAAGCCTTAGTTTACTTTTGGTCCCCAAAGTAAGAGAGATGAGAGATAAGTTCTTTTTAAACATGTTTCTCAACATATGGAATATATGCTTGCAAAAATTCTGGAACATGAGCGAGTGTGACCCCCGTGAATTATCTTTTACGTTTAGAAATCATCCATGCAACATCCCACTATCCATTCCTATGCCTATGTTTGACGCTATTGTTGCTCCCTTGAAGTTACTTGCACTTGGCAACCACCGGATATTTTTGGTGATCTGTTATTGTGCTACTATATTAATCACTTCATTCACCATATTGCCATTGTTACTAATAATTCTTACATGCAATAAATTTTTGCAGATGTGGTTGAATTAACAAGTTAATTGCTAAAGCTTATAAATATACTTTGGCCACACTTCTATTGAATCTATAAATTTGGGTTGTAATTCTTCCTTCGACGACTATTGTGATTCCATGCACTTGTGGGTCATCAGACACCTCCCTTGGTTCGGCCAACCCCCATGCCGAGACACCTATATATAGGTGGCAAGGGGCGCACCAGGAGGCACACCAAGGTCCTAGCCGACCCCACCTCATGTCGAAGCCCTTTTCTTGTTCTAGTTGGTATATCTCTAATTCTCTCTAGATTAGACCTAGATTCCCCTCAGATCTCTATATTGGTCCACCAATTAATGCAATGTTTGCTACATTGGTATGTGTGGATACCTTTGAGGCATCGTAATCTTCATTGCTAGATCGGGCGGATCATCTTGAGGAGAAACTCTCGTGGTTGGGGGGTATAACCTAGTTGCAGGAGTCGGAGGTCTTCATCGACATTGTCAACATCTTCGTTGCGCCGATGGATCATTGAGGGTATGATATCATTGCATGCACCTCGATAGTGATCTTGGTTGGATTATGCGTGGTAAATTATTTTATTTAACATAGCACATTCCCCTACACGATCTTTCATGCAATTCCACACTAAAGTATTTTCGGTTGTACCCCTCTTGATAGTATGGTTGTCCTACACTCAGTGTAAATCTTAATAATTTTTAAACCGACAAATTAAATGCTGCAAGCTTTAGGTAGACAACAACTTGAAAAGTTTTAAATAGGATCACCAATGATATCCACTTAATGCCAATAGTGAAAATGTTAGTCCTCTCAATTGTTGTGTCATATCACCAAAATTGAAATAGAGATATCCAAGAGATGCATTTTCAATGTTGAACTTGTGTTTTGCTGAACTATGTTGTGGCAAAAATATAAATGTGAAGTAAAGTAGCCGTGAAAACATGAAAAATATTATTTCACTTAGATAATAATAAATTAAGAAATAATTAGCTTCCATAACAAGATTATCATAATTCATCATAAAGCCACACGCAACCCCCCCCCATCCCTATTTACGCGACGTCGTTGTACTTCTCGAGTTAACTTTGATCATCAATTTAATCAATAACACTTGAGTCAAATTATAATAATGTGAACTCTTTTAAAATACGTATTCAGTGATATCAATGCCTAAACCCGTTTCTTAGGTCAAATTGGTGGCCAAACTTAAATCTTGAAATGCAAGGGCAAAACATATGCATATACTGTGACTAACACAGTAAGAACTATCATTGCATTTCTCGATAGGTTTTGGTAACATTCTTTAATCAATATGGTACACCATAATTTTTTTGACGAAGTCAAGTAACTTCATCCATATTATCCAGGACACACCAACATTAAAATTTCCTTATAGCTCAATCATGCCGAATGGTGGTACACCAACAATAAATGCTCGTGTATGTAACTCTTAAAACAGGCTTTTGCCCCACTTTTATATATAAAGCAACAACACCCGAATAAGGTACTTGACCTAACGATACATGACGGTGAGGTGGCCGTCATACAATGCCGATCCCAGAAACCGGATCATGCAAGATGCACGCGACCACACTACCGATAGCAAGAACAATAAGAACCTAGTACAACCCCACGCTACAATCTATAACATCAAAGCTCTACGAGTACACCCCTAGGACGGAGAATAACACTGAGCATTGCAGCTCCCGAGTCCAAACGGGAGAAAGTTTTCACCTGGAACACAGACACAGAGAGGAGCACCATGAACACGTCTTCAAGAAGAAAGCGGTGCCCGCGAGCATCACTGTCGTCCATGACAAAGAGCAAAGCTTTCACTTAGCAACTCCCTCGTGCCACCACGAGGTCTCCAAGACAAGCACGATGAATACAGAACTCTGGATCCGGATCGGGGCATCAGCAACTATGCATACCTTTTTTTTTGGGAAAAGCATCAGATCTATTAGAAAAGTTCATAGAAAGTACAAAGCATCTCAAAATTCATAAAAATACATCGAGATGAGACCACAAACAACCACTATTGCTGCCAGAATGAACTGCCTGTCATGGGGTTAACACGGCAGATGCCCTAGTGAAAGGACTTAGGTGCGAGGCCATCGCTACGGTGATTAGCTTGAAAGGGTTGAACGGGACGAAAGACACGGATTTACCCAGGTTCGGCCCCTCATGGTGGAGGTAAAAGCCTACTCCTGCTCTCGTTGATTATTGCCTGAGTGTCGATTACAAGGGAGCAGATTCGCTTGACCTAGCTATCCATTGATTGTCACTTAAGTTTACCCACCACAGAGACTCGCCTTTATATACACAGGTCGAGGCCCTGGGCTTACAAGAGTCCGGGTCGGGTTATACTTTGTAACCGATCCTGGCTCTAAGTCGCCTTGCCTTCTTTGGCAAGTCGCCATTGGGTGGCTTACACCTCCGGGTCATGCACTGTCTTCTAGCTTTGGGCCTCCAACCGGCCCACCTCGTAAGCCGCCTCCTTAGCTCCGTGTCTTGGTTTCTTGGGCCTGTCTAAGCCTTCATTGTTAAGTCGCCAACAGCCTAACCCGGCTCTACTAGGGCGGGCTACACCGTGGGGTCATATCCCCAACATTAAGCCCCAAATTGATTTGAACTTGTTCATGTCAATCTTCAATACCTCTGTTGGCGAGTCTTCTTTGATTCTTCTAAATGTTTAACCTTGAACAGTTCTTCATAACCCACCATATGAAAGGATGATGTCATCTTCATAAATTCATAAAAATCGACATCACTGCGGATCTTTTGAATTAATCAACCATTTCCGAAAATCGAGGCGCCCTTTTTGTTGTAGAAGTTATTATGCCTCCTCGATTTTCGCATACACCCATTATTGTTCCCTCTTTTTCCTTATAAATAGGCACAGGGGCCCTGCCTTTTTCACTTTCCACCCCGTCGCCTCCACTTCTTCTTCTTTCTTGTGAGGCCCACCGCGACCGAAGCTCCATCATCCCCGTCGAGCTGCACCAGCTAATCCCAGCTGAGGTCGTCGCATCTTCCTGTCGCCGCCGGGATCCAGCGACACGCCCCCGCTCTCCTCCACCGCAAATAGGTACTGCTTCTCCCTTTTCACATATCTGCATTAGATTATTCGAGGAGAGCTCGTCGGCGTTCATCTTAGTTCATCACAGCTTTTGAACATAGGCTATTTTTTATCTGAAAAAACCAGGAAAGTACTGCGATAGTAGTTTTAATATCATCTCAATCTTGAACAACTTATATTCCCTTGTAAGATCGATAGGTTGCTCGCTAGTTCTTCCATCGTCACCCTATAGGTTTAGCAATTGTTTTTCTTTTTGAACTGCTCATAGATCCATGAATATAGTTGTAGATTGCAAAACCTGTTTGTCCATACTTAGCAATAGCTTCAGTAAATCTCTGCTTAGACGACCCGCCAGCATGCTGCCGGCTTATACTTTCATAATTTAACCCACCGTGTTTTAACGGACTGTCCGTCACCTCATTCCCATAGTTAGGGCGGCTCATAATCTCTCAATGGTTCACCGTACGCGTTTGCTGTCTTATAATCATAATTGGCCTAGTATTGCTGAGATACCATGTAATCATTTAGGCGTCTCATCATTGTAGTTTTAACCCGCCATACTTTTCTTCCTTGTCTGCAGTTTTTAGCCCGGCCAGTCATGTCTAAAGCTCCCACTTCTTGTGACTGGGTAGCCTCCCAAGTCTCAGAGCTCATGCTTAATGAGTATGTGGACATGGGGGTTTTGCCGGCTAAAGAGGTTATCCACTGGCGGGTTCCCGGTCCTAAGACTATCCCTCAACCCGGAGAGGGTGAAGTTGTAGTTTTCACGGATCACCTCCTCTGTGGCTTTTCACCACCCGGGTCAAAAAAAATCTGGGACGCTCTGCATTTTTACCAGCTTCCTCCTCAGGATATTGGTCCCAACTCCGTCTCCAATCTGTGCCAATTTCAAGTATTCTGTGAAGTGTATCTGCAAGAGGGACTCACTATTGATATCTTCAAAGATTTATTTTATATCAACCGCCAGACTAAAATGACAGACGGACCCAGTCTTGAGCTTGGAGGTGTTTCCATCCAGAGGCAAAGATATGTAACTTTTCCTTCCGCTGCACTGCCCAGCCATCCCAAGGGCTGGAACTGCACTTGGTTCTATTGCAGGAATACTGCTCCAGCTGAAGAAAATCCCTTGCCGGGTTATCGCCCCTACCAGCTCAGTACCAGCAGCGAGCTTCCTGGTCGATTGACCGTCGCAGAACGTGCTCAATTTGCACACATATTTTCAAAGATAAGGGCTTTAATAGCCAACGGCTTAACCGGAGTCGACTTGACTCGCTGCTGGGTCTCATGGAGGATTTTACCGCTGAGCCGGCGCAATGGCTTAATGTGCCAATATAGTGGTGATTTGAAGGACCCGCAACGCTATAATAAAAAACCTCTGACTGATAAGGAGGTTAACAAAATATTTAACTCACTGCTTGGGGAGCCTCAAGAAGCCTGCAATAAAGCGAGGCTGAACCCTTTCTACATCCTTAACCCGGCTCCTGCAGTAAGTACTTTAAGTAAACCTTTATCTTGCTTATCTATCTTTTATGCTTCCTCCCCTTTTAAATTATTGCCAATGCATGTATATAGGCCGATTCTACCTTCTGGAGGAGGAAACTAATAGCCCCGCCAGCTAAGAAGAATAAAGCAGTGAAGCCTCGTGGTCTGGCTCACCAGAAGAAACAAACAGCAGAAGAGCTACTCCAGCTAGATGAGTCGGAGGTAGAACTTGACTCCCTTGGTCTTCTTTTCATGCAACTTATTGATGCTGATTCCTCCTAGGATGAAGTGGAGACAAGCCAGGCCAACGAAGCAGGGGTACTTCCTGTCTCCTCCGACTCAGAACCCTTGCCAAGAAAGAAAACACGGCGGGTCATCCGGAAAGTAAGATTTTCTCACCCTCATGCTTATTTGGACCCCCAACTTTATTTTGAAGAAACAACAGCATGAGTCCAGGCGTCAGACCCGGAGCGGCGGCTCTGAAGATCTTGTGGCCAGTTTATCTAACACGCCGGCTCCTCGGAAACATCGCAATGAGGTGCCTCATAGCCTGACTCTATCTCTTCCATGAGCTGGTCTCGTGCGGCAACCTCTTAACCCTTCTGACTCCAACTATCAGGGAACGCCTCAGGAGGGAGATCAGCTGTATAATTGGGCACCTTGCGAGGACCCTTAAAATCTTTGGGCAGATGCTCGTTACGCAAAGCCGGTACTAAACACGGCACTCCAACAGCCCGGGAAATTGTCCCAGCTCCCACCGAAGCTAAAGGGGTCACTTGAGGCTGCTGATAAGCCCCCTAGTGAGCTGCCGCCACAGCCTCACGGCGGGCTCTGGCATCATCCACAATCACCTGAGCATCTGTCCTCGGGTTAAGGGGCGGGTTATTATCACGGGGTGGGTTACGTCGCCGCTCACTGCAGGAGACCGCGGGCGACTCAATATGCCGATTGTAACTACGGCTTGGGAGGGGAGTTGAATGCACCCAATCTCGACTATATGAATATTTCTCCTGCTGTGCCACCGCTGTTTGAAGAAGTTCGACCGCGTTTCATGCTTCCACAACAATAGGCGACTTACCAGTGATAGGGAGCGCATTGAGTAGGGTAACTGCTGCTATCATATTATCCACTGGGTTAGAAAAGTGACCAGGTGGTGTTGAAAAACACTGAGGCAGGGTCTACCCCTACGAGGCGGGTCTGACTATCGAGGCTAAGTCGTCGCCCTGTTCCCTGGCGCCTCCGCAACCTGGGGTACAACCGGTGGAGTACTTGGTCCTACCCCCGGTGTTTTGAACAGACTCATGGGCTCGTAATGCAAAGGCAGGCGGGTCTGGTGCCTCCTCCAAAGGACTGCGTTGGAGGCGTTCTGATCCAGACTTAAACGCCAAGCCTCTGCTTTCATGCGTTCTGATTCAGCCTCAATCTGAGCTCGTACCGTCACCATCCTGGCATTCTCTGCATTGATATCCTCCTGGGCCTTGGTCATCTGCTCCTTGAGCTTCGTGAACTCTGCATTGCGCTCCGCTTGGTTGTCTGCCATGACCTCGGTCCCCATTAAGATAGTTAACTCATTCATCAATTCCAACCAAACCTGAGTCGGCGGCCTGGCTGAGCCGGAGCCTGAAGGGTCAGTAGTTGCTGTTGCTCCAGCCGCCGTGCTGTTGAGAGCCGGCGCCTGATATGTCCATTTTGCATCATGTTTTTCTACTGTTATTTATAATGTTTTTATGCATAATAATGTTTTTTGGAGTATTTCTAATGCCTTTTCTCTCATATTATGCAAGGTTTACACAAAGAGGGAGAATACCGGCAGCTGGAATTCTGGACCTAGAAAAGCTACGTCAGAGTTACCTATTCTGCACATCTCCAAATGAGCTGAAAATTTACGGAGAATTGTTTTGGAATATATGAAGAATATTGGAGCAAATAACTAGCAGAGGGGCCCCACTAGGTGGGCACAACCCACCTGGGCGCACCCTAGTGGGTTGTGCCCTCCTCGGCCCACCTCCGGTGCCCCTCTTCTGGTATATAAGTCATTTTGACCTAGAAAAGATAAAGAGAGGACTTTCGGGAAGAAGCACCGCCGTCTCGAGGCGGAACTTGGGCAGGAGCACTTTTGCCCTCCAGCGGAGCGATTCCGCCGGGGGAACTTCCCTCACGAAGGGGGAAATCATCGTCATCGTCATCACCAACAACTCTCCCATATTTGGGAGAGCCATCTCCATCAACATCTTCAACAGCACCATCTCCTCTCAAACCCTAGTTCATCTCTTGTGTTCAATCTTTGTACCGGAACCTTAGATTGGTACTTGTGGGTGACTAGTAGTGTTGATTACATCTTGTAGTTGATTACTATATGGTTTATTTGGTGGAAGATTATATGTTCAGATCCATTATGCTATTTAATACCCCTCTAATCTTGAGCATGATTATCATTTGTGAGTAGTTACTTTTGTTCTTGAGGTCACAGGAGAAGTCATGTTGCAAGTAATTATGTGAACTTGATATGTGTTCGATATTTTGATGATATGTATGTTGTGATTCCCTTAGTGGTGTCATGTGAAAGTCGACTACATGGCACTTCACCATATTTGGGCCTAAGGGAATGCATTATGGAGTAGTTATTAGATGATGGGTTGCTAGAGTGACAGAAGCTTAAACCCTAGTTTATGCGCTATTTCATAAGGGACCGATTTGGATCCAAAAGTTTAATGCTATGGTTAGATTTTATCTTAATACTTTTTTTGTAGTTGCGGATGCTTGCGAGGGGGTTAATCATAAGTAGGAGGTTTGTTCAAGTAAGAACAGCACCTAAGCATCGGTCCACCCGCATATTAAATTATCAAAGTAGCGAACACGAATCAAACCAACATGATGAAAGTGATATGATGAAATTCCCGTGTACCCTCAAGAACGCTTTGCTTATCATAAGAGACCGTTTTGGCCTGTCCTTTGCCACAAAAGGATTGGGCTACCTTGCTGCATATTATTTACCATTACCGTTACTTGTTCGTTACAAATTATCTTGCTATCAAACTACTTGTTACCGACTATTTCAGTGCTTGCAGAAAATACCTTGCTGAAAACCACTTGTCATTTCCTTCTGCTCCTCGTTGGGTTCGACACTCTTACTTATCGAAAGGACTACGATGGATCCCCTATACTTGTGGGACATGAAGGCTCTTTTCTGGTGCCGTTGCCGGGGAGTGAAGCGCTCTTGGTAAGTGGAAATTGGTAATGGAAAATTATTACTACGTGCTGAAATTTATTGTCACTTGTTACTATGGAGAATCATCCTTTGCAGGGTTTGTTCGGCGTATCTTCACCTTGACCAGAACCACAATTAGCTACCCCTCAACCTACTGCACCTACTGAAAATATTGGTTATGAAATTCCTTCGGGTATGATAGAACAACTGCTAGCTAATCCTTATGCAGGAGATGGAACTGAACATCCTGATATGCACCTGATATATGTGGATGAAATTTGTGGATTATTTAAGCTTGCAGTTTTGCCCGGAGATGAAGGTAAGAAGAAGGTTTTCCATTTATCTTTGAAGGGAAAAGCATTGGCATGGTATAGGCTATGCGATGATATTGGATCTTGGAACTGGAATCGATTGAAATTGGAATTTCACCAAAAAAATTATCCTATGCATCTAGTTCATCGTGATAGGAATTATATATATAATTTTTGGCCTCATGAAGGAGAAAGTATCGCTCTAGCTTGGGGGAGGCTTAAGTCAATGTTATATTCATGCCCCAATCATGAGCTTTCAAGAGAAATTATTATTCAGAATTTTTATGCTCGGCTTTCTCGTGATGATCAATCCATGCTCGATACTTCTTGTACTGGTTCTTTTATGAAGAAGACTATTGAATTCAGGTGGGATCTTTTAGAAAGAATTAAACACAACTCTGAAGATTGGGAACTCGACGAAGGTAAAGAGTCAGGTATTAAGCTTGAATTCGATTGTGTTAAATCTTTTATGAATACTGATGCTTTTCACAAGTTTAGCACTAAATATGGACTTGACTCTGAGATGGTAGCCTCCTTTTGTGAATCATTTGCTACTCATGTTGATCTCCCTAAGGAGAAGTGGCTTAAATATCACCCACCTATTAAAGAAGAAATTAAAGAACCCTACATAGCTAAAGATGAAACTATTATTTACAATGTTAATCCAGTTGTGCCTACTGCTTATATTGAAAAACCACCTTTCCCTGTTAGGATAAAGGAACATGCTAAGGTTTCAACTGTGGTTTGCAAAAGTAATATTAGAGCACCTAAACCTGCTAAACAAATTAAAGTAGAACCTAGTGTTGCTATGGTTAAAGATCTCTTGGTAGAAAATATTGATAGGCATATTATTTACTTCTGTGATGAAGCTGCTAGAATTGCCAAACCCGATGAAAAAGATAAACATAGACCTGTTGTTGGCATGCCCGTTGTCTCAGTCAAAATAGGAGATCATTGTTATCATGGTCTATGTGACTTAGGTGCTAACGTGAGTGCTATTCCTTTTACCTTATACCAAGAAATTATGAATGACATAGCACCCGCTGAAATAGAGGACATAGATGTCACTATTAAACTTGCTAATAGAGACACCATCACACCACTTGGGATTGTTAGAGATGTTGAAGTCTTGTGTGGGAAAATAAAATACCCTACTGATTTTCTAGTTCTTGGTTCCCCACAAGATGACTTCTGTCCCATTATCTTTGGTAGACCTTTTTTGAACACTATCAATGCCACTATAGATTGTCATAAACAAACTGTCAGTGTTAGCTTTGGTGATGAGTCTCATGAGTTTAATTTTTCCAAGTTTAATAGACATCCTCATAAGAAAGAATTACCTAGTAAGGATGAAATATTTGGTCTTGCTTCTATTGCCGTGCCTCCTACTGATCTACTAGAACAATATTTGCTAGACAATGAAAATGATATGCATATGCATGAAAGAAATGAGATAGATGAGATTTTCTTTGAACAACGACGTCTGCTCAAACATAATTTGCCTATTGAAACTCTAGGAGGTCCTCCTCCACCTAAAGGTGATCCTGTGTTTGAATTAAAACAAATGCCTGACACTTTGAAATATGCTTATCTCAATGAGAAAAAGATATATCCTGTTATTATTAGTGCTAACCTTTCATAACATGAAGAAGAAAGATTATTGAAAATTCTGAAGAAGCACCGTGCTGCTATTGGATATACTCTCGATGATCTTAAGGGCATTAGTCCCACTCTCTGTCAGCACAAGATTAATATAGAACCTGATGCTAAACCCGTTGTTGATCATCAACGATGTTTGAATCCTAAGATGAAAGAAGTGGTAAGAACTGAAATATTAAAGCTTCTGGAAGCAGGTATAATCTATCCCATAGCTGATAGTAGATGGGTCAGTCCCGTTCATTGTGTCCCTAAGAAGGGAGGTATTACCGTTGTTCCTAATGATAAAAATGAACTCATTCCACAAAGAATTGTTACTGGCTATAGAATGGTTATTGATTTTAGAAAATTAAATAAAGCAACTAGAAAAGATCACTACCCCTTGCCTTTTATTGATCAAATGCTAGAAAGATTATCAAAGCACACACACTTTTGCTTCCTAGATGGATATTCTGGTTTTTCTCAAATACCTGTTTCACAACCTGATCAAGAGAAAACCACCTTTACTTGCCCTTTCGGAACTTATGCTTATAGACATATGCCTTTTGGTTTATGCAATGCACCTGCTACCTTTCAAAGATGTATGACTGCTATATTCTCTGATTTTTGTAAAAAGATTGTTGAGGTTTTCATGGATGACTTTTCTGTTTATGGAACTTCTTTTGATGATTGCTTGAGCAACCTTGATCGAGTTTTGCAGAAATGTGAGCAAACTAATCTTGTCTTGAATTGGGAGAAGTGCCACTTTATGGTTAATGAAGGTATTGTCTTGGGACATAAAATTTCTGAACTAGGTATTGAGGTGGATAAAGCTAAAGTTGATGCAATTGAGAAAATGCCATGTCCTAAAGATATTAAAGGTATTCGTAGTTTTCTCGGTCATGCTGGTTTCTATAGGAGGTTTATTAAAGACTTCTCTAAAATTTCTAGGCTTCTTACAAATATTTTACAAAAGGATGTTCCATTTGGTTTTTATGATGATTGTGTAGAAGCCTTTGAAACACTTAAGAAAGCCTTAACTTCTGCACCTATTGTTCAACCGCCTGATTGGAACTTGCCTTTTGAAATTATGTGTGATGCTAGTGATTATGATGTTGGTGCTGTTCTAGGACAAAGAGTTGATAAGAAATTAAATGTTATCCATTATGCTAGCAAAACTCTAGACAGTGCCCAAAGAAATTATGCTACTACTGAAAAAGAATTTTTAGCGGTTGTGTTTGCTTGTGATAAATTCAGATCTTACATTGTTGATTCTAAATTAATTGTTCACACCAATCATGCTGCTATTAAATATCTTATGGAAAAGAAAGATGCTAAACCTAGACTCATTAGGTGGGTTCTCTTGCTACAAGAATTTGATTTACATATAACTGATAGAAAAGGAGCTGAGAACCCCGTAGCTGATAACTTACCTAGGTTAGAAAATATCCTTGATGACCCACTACCTATTGATGATAGCTTTCCTGATGAACAACTAGCTGCAATAAATGTTTCTCATAATACTCCTTGGTATGCTGACTATGCTAATTATATTGTTGCTAAATACATACCACCTAGTTTCACATACCAACAAAAGAAAAAGTTCTTCTATGATTTAATACATTACTTTTGGGATGACCCACATCTTTATAAAGAAGGAGTAGATGGTATTATTAGACGTTGTATACCTGAGCATGAACAGGAACAAATCCTATGGAAATGTCACTCCGAAGCTTATGGAGGGCATCATGCGGGAGATAGAACTGATCACAGGTATTGCAATCTGGTTTTTATTGGCCTACTCTCTTCAAGGATGCCCGTAAGTTTGTTTTATCTTGTGATGAATGTCAACGAATTGGTAATATTGGGAAGCGTCAAGAAATGCCTATGAATTATTCACTTGCCGTTGAACCATTTGATGTTTGGGGTTTTGATTATATGGGACCTTTTCCTTCCTCTAATGGGTATGCATATATTTTGGTTGCTGTTGATTATGTTACTAAGTGGGTAGAAGCTATTCCAACTAGTAGTGCTGATCATAACACTTCCATTAAAATGCTTAAAGAAGTTATTTTCCCGAGGTTTGGAGTCCCTAGATATCTAATGACTGATGGTGGTTCACACTTTATTCATGGTGCTTTCCATAAAATGCTTGCTAAATATGATGTTAACCATAGAATTGCATCACCCTATCATCCTCAAGCTAGTGGTCAAGTTGAACTTAGCAATAGAGAAATAAAATTAATATTACAGAAAACTGTTAATAGGTCCCGAAAGAATTGGTCTAAGAAATTGGATGATGCACTTTGGGCCTACCGAACAGCATATAAAAATCCTATGGCTATGTCTCCCTATAAAATGGTTTATGGAAAAGCTTGTCATTTGCCTCTAGAGTTAGAACACAAAGCATATTGGGCAATTAAAGAACTCAACTATGATTTCAAACTTGCCGATGAAAAGAGGTTATTTGATATTAGCTCACTTGATGAATGGAGAACCCAAGCCTATGAAAATGCCAAATTATTTAAAGAAAAAGTTAAAAGATGGCATGACAAGAGAATCCAAAAGCGGGAATTCAAAGTTGGAGAATATGTTCTTTTGTACAACTCTCGTTTCATATTCTTTGCAGGAAAACTTCTCTCTAAATGGGAAGGACCATATATCATCGAAGAGGTTTACCGCTCTGGAGCTATCAAAATAAATAATGCCGAAGGTGGTCAATGGGCAAAGAATTAAACATTATATTTCAGGTACGCCTATTAATGTTGAAAGCAATATTATTCAAACTATGACACCTGAGGAACACATAAAAGAGACCTTCCGGAACACTCAAGAATAATTAAAAAAGAGGAGGTACGTGATACGGTAAGTAAACGGACTCCGAAAAATCCACAAAAATACTTTCTGTCAGTTTTGGAATATTTTAAAAATTAGGAAAATAAGAAACAACCAGGAAGGCACCCGAGGGGGCACAAGATACCAGGGCGCGCCTGGGCCCCCTGGCGTGCCTAGGTGGGTTGTGCCCACCTCGGGAACCTCCCCGACTCCGTTTTCCTCCCGTTTGCTTGTTTCCCAAGATAGAAAATCTTTATATACCCCCCGGACGTATTGACCACCGTATCACGGAGAAATCTTCTGTTCTTCTTGCTGTTTTCTGGCAGATATGAAAATATGTCGTCTCAAGATTCGGAGGGAGAGAGCTATGTCGCTGGTTATATTGCAAACCCCAAGGTTTACGGAGATGTGGAACATTATGGTTGGACCACGGAGGAAGAAGAAGACTATGATCCGAAGGGAAAAGAAGAGACAAGCTTAGATGAAGATGAAGTTCCATTACCTCAACCTGGGGACATGCACGTGGAATTCAAGAAGTCAAGTCTCCCTAATAAGGCAAAGAAACCTAAGATCCAGTTTATCCCTTTTCGTCTCTTGCAGGAAAACAAGCAGGAATTATGCAAAAAGGTACTAAGGCTTGAGCAGGAGATCGATGACTTGAGGGAGGAAAATTCCATCCTCAAACGTAAGCTGAGGAAGAAGAACACTCATACCTCACCACCACCATCATCATCTTCTCCAACAAAAGAAACTTGAGTTCATGGTACGGGCACTCCCCTTGGCTTGTGCCAAGCTTGGGGGAGGTGCCCCAGTATCGTATCATCACCACTATCTTTGCTTTCATCTATTTTAGTTCGATCTTTAGTTATCCTATGATTTAGCTGAATAAAAGTTTAGTTTGATCCTTTCTTTTCGAGTGCCTGCTTAGTGATCTATCTATGTAATCGTGTGCGAGATATATAATAAAGAGTAGTTTGTGTTTTGTTTCTTTACTCTTTTATTCCAATAAAAAGAAAGGAAAATAAATGAAAAAGATCATATGCTAATCTTATGGTAAGTAATGACATCACATAATGAAAAGTATAAGTGGTAAAATTTGTTGGAGATTGACAAACATAGCATTGGTCAATGATGCAACTCATGAAAGAATTAATAAGGGAAGAGAAGATTCACATGCAAAAACACTATCTTGGACATCTTTTATGATTGTGAGCCCCCATTAAATATTTTGTGTCAAAATAGTTGACGTTGGACAAGGAAGACAACGTAATGATTTATGTTTGTTCATATTCACATAGAAGTTATATTGTTATAGATCCTTTAACATGTGGTGCTTGCTCAATATCTTTTCTAGCCAAAAATTCTGCACTAAGTAGAGATACTACTTGTGCATCCAAAAACTCTTAACCCAAATCTTATTTTGAGAGTCCACCATACCTACCTATGGATTGAGTAAGATCCTTCAAGTAAGTTGTCATTGGTGCAATAAGGCAATATAAATTGCTTCTAAATGTGTTGGATCATTTAGTGTAAGAGAAAATTGAGCGTTGTACGAACTTGTGATGGCAAGTAATAAAAGCGACGGACTGCATAATAAAGGTTGCTATCATAAGGGGCAATATAACATGACGTTCTTTTGCATTAAGGGATTGGCATACAAACAAATAAGCGCATGACAACCTCTGCTTCCCTCTGCGAAGGGCCTATATTTTACTTTTATGCATTTACTTTTATGAAGAGTCAAAGTTTTCTTCCCTATTCCTTTTTATTTTCTCTTTTTGCAAGCATCATATGGTGAGGAAAGATCTAGGCACATATATCCAGTTGAATATGAGTGGGCATGAATTATTATTGTTGGCATCACCCTTGAGGTGAATACGTTGGGAGGCGAAACTATAAGCCCCTATCTTTCTATGTGTCTAGTTGAAACTTTTTGTTCATGGGTACGCTGTGAGTATTAGCAATCATAGAAGATTAAATGATGGTTGAGTATGTGGACTTGCCTAAAGGCTCCGATACGTGATCCTTCCTGAAAATATGATGAATTGTAGTTGCAAGTTGACTGAGTACATAGTTTGTTGGTTTTCAATAAGGTTTATGCTTTATACTTCAATGTTGTGATGAATTGTTACTTGTTCATGAAAAGTTATATGATAAAAGTTATTTGATACAGTTTTATGTTAAAGTTCTTTGTTGTTATAATAATATGCATGATGCTTCTATGTCCGTATTTTGTTTTTATCGACACCTCTCTCTCTAAGCATGGGGGCATGTTTTTCGATTTCGGTTTTCGCTTGAGGACAAGCGAGGTCTAAGCTTGGGGGAGTTGATACGTACATTTTGTATCATGTTTTTCTATTATTATTTATAATGTTTTTATGCATAATAATGCTTTTTGGAGTATTTCTAGTGCCTTTTCTCTCATATTATGCAAGGTTTACACAAAGAGGGAGAATACCGGCAGCTGGAATTCTGGACCTGGAAAAGCTACATCAGAGTTACCTATTCTGCACATCTCCAAATGAGCTGAAAATTTACCGAGAATTGTTTTGGAATATATGAAGAATATTGGAGCAAATAACTACCAGAGGGGGCCCACTAGGTGGGCCCAACCCACCTGGGCGCGCCAGGGAGCCTAGGCGCGCCCTGGTGGGTTATGCCCTCCTCGGCCCACCTCCGGTGCCCCTCTTTTGGTATATAAGTAATTTTGACCTAGAAAAAAATAAAGAGAGGACTTTCGGGATGAAGCGCCGCCGTCTCGAGGCGGAACTTGGGCAGGAGCACTTTTGCTCTCCCGCGGAGCGATTTCGCCGGGGGAACTTCCCTCCCGGAGGTGGAAATCATCTTCATCGTCATCTCCAACAACTCTCCCATCTTTGGGAGGGTCATCTCCATCAACATCTTCAACAGCACCATCTCCTCTCAAACCCTAGTTCATCTTTTGTGTTCAATCTTTGTACCGGAACCTTAGATTGGTACTTGTGGGTGACCAGTAGTGTTGATTACATCTTGTAGTTGATTACTATATGGTTTATTTGGTGGAAGATTATATGTTCAGATCCATTATGCTATTTGATACCCCTCTGATCTTGAGCATGATTATCATTTGTGAGTAGTTACTTTTGTTCTTGAGGTCACGGGAGAAGTCATGTTGCAAGTAATTATGTGAACTTGATATGTGTTCGATATTTTGATGATATGTATGTTGTGATTCCCATAGTGGTGTCATGTGAACGTCGACTACATGGCACTTCACCATACTTGAGCCTAAGGGAATGCATTGTGGAGTAGTTATTAGATGATGGGTTGCTAGAGTGACAGAAGGTTAAACCCTAGTTTATGCACTATTTCATAAGGGACCGATTTGGATCCAAAAGTTTAATGCTATGGTTAGATTTTATCTTAATACTTTTCTCATAGTTGCGGATGCTTGCGAGGGGGTTAATCATAAGTAGGAGGTTTGTTCAAGTAAGAACAGCGCCGGTCCACCCACATATCAAATTATCAAAGTATCGAACACGAATCAAACCAACATGATGAAAGTGATATGATGAAATTCCCGTGTACCCTCAAGAATGCTTTGCTTATCATAAGATACCGTTTTGGCCTGTCCTTTGCCACAAAAGGATTGGGCTACCTTGCTGCATATTATTTACCGTTACCGTTACCATTACTTGTTCGTTACAAATTATCTTGCTATCAAACTACTTGTTACCGACTATTTCAGTGCTTGCAGAAAATACCTTGCTGAAAACCACTTGTCATTTCCTTCTTCTCCTCATTGGGTTCGACACTCTTACTTATCGAAAAGACTACGATTGATCCCCTATACTTGTGGGACATCAGCGTCGTGCCTGCCATGAAGATGGCGGCTCGGCTAGGCGGCTCATAGGGGTCCGGAATACTATTACCATCGGAATAGCCCCCAAGCCCATCGTCTTGAAGCTGGTAAATTGACTCCGCTTCTCCGGTTGAGGACTCATCACCTGAGTAGATGAGAGTCTCTGCTCTAGATGCAGAATCTTCCGCAAGCTCCATGCCTTGCGCGAAACCGACGAAAACACGCTTCCGGCCGGGTTGAATCTGGGCGGGTTGCGTGCGCCGAGCCGACTCGATGAGGTCGGTGCAGGTGTCCGGCTCAGGCTCAGATCCGCCGATCTTTCCAATGAAGACGTGAATTCCGCCAAAGGGGACCTGGTAATCGTACTCGATTGAGTTGACCTCGGGGCCCCAGCCGGCGTCATCGATGTAGAGCTTGCCGCTGCGACTCTTGGTCATCCTGCCAACGGTGTATCCCTCGATCCCTGGGAAAGAGCCCTTCAAGAACTCGAAACCACCGTGCGCTGGCCTCACGGTGGGTGCCAACTGTCGTGGAGTTAACACGGCAGATGCCCTAGTGAAAGGACTTAGGTGCGAGGCCATCGCTACGGTGATTAGCTTGAAGGGGTTGAATGGGACGAAAGACACGGATTTACCCAGGTTCGGCCCCTCACGGTGGAGGTAAAAGCCTACTCTTGCTCTCGTTGATTATTGCCTGAGTATCGATTACAAGGGAGCGGATTCGCTTGACCTAGCTATCCATTGATTGTCACTTAAGTTTACCCGCCGCAGAGACTCGCATTTATATACACAGGTCGAGGCCCTGGGCTTACAAGAGTCCGGGTCGGGTTATACTTCGTAACCGATCCTGGCTCTAAGTCGTCTTGCCTTCTTTGGCAAGTCGCCGTTGGGCGGCTTACACCTCCGGGTCACGCGTCGTCTTCTAGCTTTGGGCCTCCAACCGGCCCACCTTGTAAGCCGCCTCCTTAGCTCCGTGTCTTGGTTTCTTGGGCCTGTCTAAGGCTTCATTGTTAAGTCGCCAACAGCCTAACCCGGCTCTACTAGGGCGGGCTACACCGTGGGGTCATATCCCCAACACTGCCGACACGTGTTGTCGCCGCTCCCCTACAGGGGCCGGCTTGACCTTGTCGATGCCAGCCGGGAAGTCTTCGTGCACGTGCCCCTCAGGACCAGCACCCTGGAACCGTTGTCGTCGTTGTCGAACCCTTGCATAGATCTGAAGCACTTGACATCAAATCTCGCCACATGACGAGAAACCCTAACCTCACCGGCTCAAGGAGACAGAAGAAATCTACGCCGGAGCTATGTTGTCTACATCCAGACAGACGAACTCAAGGAAGGTCGGAGCCCTGAAGATAAACTCGAAGAAGAAGCATCGCTATCCGCCTAAGCTATTAACCGGAGCGGCACCAGGATTCCCCTCACCGTCACCGGCCGCCGGAGCGGCAGGCAGAGGGGGGGCAAATCCACGGTCTCGCCGGTGAAGTTTGGAGAGAATAGTTTGCCCTAGCCGTCCAGGGGAGAAAACGAGAAGTCCACCTATGCACACCTAATCGTGTATGCAACTAGCAGACGATAACCTTAACAACTAACATATGACCAAACTTATGATACGCACACCTATGCAGCGATCATGTGCATGCATACTTAAAACTAGGAGTTCAGCGACAAGTGTGAATGTGTGTCAAACAACGAGTAGCTAGCAAAGCCTACCAAAATCATAGCATTGCATTTCTTTTTGCGCCCATCCCCAACCAACTAACCAAGAAACGGGAGACCCGATCATTCCGTGCTGCCACTGCAGAGCGCATGCAAATCATTCAGCTCCACGCGAATATTTCCAGTTCATTTCGCTCGTCAAGGACAGCACGGAGCCAGCATGCACCGAGGCTTGACTATCCAAGTGACGGCTCTCCTCTCCTCGCAGCTCCATCTGCAAGTAGACTTTGTCGACTGATCCGAGGCCCCGCAGAATGCAAGCAGGATCGGCAGTTGAATTAAGTAAGCGCGGCATGAGCTAGGCGTGGTGGGTTAAGATAATCCCAGGCCCTAACTCCGCTGCCTTGATTTTCTCTGCTATAAGCGGATCGTCGTCGTCCTTGGCGTGGCATGTTCGTTAACCACAGCCGCAAAAGGGTTGAAAAATCGAGTCTAGATACGTGCGGATACGACTTGACGATCGAGCGCGGGGGAAAGACCCGATCTGCCCCACGATCCCAACCGCCGAATGATTGTGGGCGAAAACTGGGCCAGTTTCTTCCCAAGCAAGGAATAGATCTAGTGGTAGTGGAAGAATATTAATTTGGAGAAGATCAATGCCACGAATGAATGCTTATATACATATGTACGGAGGGGGAAGCGGAATTGCAGCTGGATGATCGTGGCCAATAGGCAGACTGCAGCCACGCAAGTGAACCCCCTGGCTTCGGCGTCGTCCACCCTTTGATTTTTGACAAGCAGCTGTTGGATTGGTTGCATGTTGGCCAGATCATCGTCTGCGCTACTGGAAGGATCCACGGACATAATATATATGGCTTGGTTCAGAATTTGACACTGCATTTTGATGGAGATTGCCTTTCTTGACGCATGTAGTTTTCTATGTTGTGCAACATACTCCTAGATATCCTTTTTTGATATACACACGGAATCGCACTATCGCAGACGAGTAACGAATGTAAAGTGCATGCATGACAACTGGACTAGTCCAATGGGCAAAACGAGTAAATGGGTGAAGCAGCTGTCGAACGTGGCATTATTTTGCTTTCCATCAGCATACAAGTATTGGAGCCTTGTAGGGTGCCCCCACCGACAGAAGAATACACGGTCCTCGTGAGAAACGTCGAGAGAACGCGGCTACTGCGCCTGCTATGCCAGTGCACACATTACAAACACTTGGATACAAGTAGCCGCTAAACTAAACTAGTGTTTTGAAACACGATTACACGCGCGTTCCTTATGAACAATAAAATAAAATAAAGTAAGAGAAAAACATTTTGATTTTTTAACGTACATGGTCAAGTGTTCTAACTCGTCAAGTTTCGCGAAGAAACGGCATCCACACTATTCTGGGAAAAAACAAAATAAAACTGGTGCTATAAAAAAACATGTCTGAAGCAATTTGAGGATTCATTTTTTTGCAAGAATATTACAGATGTTATTTCTTTCTGACACTTCACATGTAAATAGAATAGTCGGCCAGGTTTGTTAACCTAAAATTTCAAAATTGATTGATTTTGTTTTGCCGTTATTTCATGATACTCTTTGTGATGAACTCATCCATACGTATTATACACCAATCCGTATTGGTTTTATGCTAGGCATTGAAACTTAGTTTCATGATTAAGTGCGTTGAATCTTGAACATAATGATCATGTCTCCAATGTGAAAGGCTCACATACATGTATGTGAATTACTTTTTTTTGTCTGCACTAATGCTCGATTCTAGATTTGTTCCATCGACTTCACACCAAACATCATGGTCCTCATTTTGAAACCAGACATTTGGCCACTAACTTTACTAAATGCAAATTAAGAGAGGTAAATATGGAAACAAATCTGAAAAGGTTCAGCACGTAAATTAAATAATCTAGGAAATTTATGAAGTATATGTGACTTGTTAAAATAAATATAACTATGACGGGGCTCTGGGACTGGGGGTACCCAGGCCCGTCTGCCTGCGGCCCATCGCGTGGCATCGTCAAAGGGCCCGGCGCGGCCCAGCGCCAAGACTCCGCAAGCAAGGCCCTCGCGAGGCCCCCGCCTCGCAAGGCGGGCATCAGCAAGCTTCATCAGGCGCCCCAAGGGCTCCGTGAGGAGCGGCCTCCCGAGGCCTCCCGCGGGGCGGACACTTCTATGCTCACCACCCCGCCTCGCGATGCACGTGGGTGACGCGGGCTACGATAGGCGTCGCCAGGACCGGTGCCAGCGTGCGCGGACAGTGAGGCTTTTCTCTTTGGTGCTAAAGGAGCAATGCCAGCACGTGGGTTCCCAAGGCAGCCCCAAAGGTTGCCTCTTTGGTGCAACAAGACCAGGACGCTGGCTTGGCAGGACGGCGGTCATCGTCAAGCCCACCTGCGCGTCATGGACAGAGGCTTTGTAGGCGAAGACCACATTTAGTCAGGATAGGGTGTACTCTTGTCCCCATTCAAAATTGGTCGTTGTGGCATCCCTTCCCGCCTAGAGCTTTTGGGGAAGAGGACCGGGCCAGTATAAGTATAGGTTAGTCTCCACTGGAGAGAGAGATCGATTTCATCCACCCCTCAAGTCCAGAGTTGCTCCTGAAACCTCCGAGAGCCACTTGTATTCACATACTCATCCTCCTCACGAGGCAATCCACCACAAAGAAGGAGTAGGGTCTTACACCGCAAGGTGGCCCGAACCTGGGTAAATCATCGTGTTCTTCCTTCTTCCCTCTCGCTCGAGCATGTCGGAGCATCGCCATGAGGCAGTGAGCAGCGAGTCGTAGCCTAGCAAAGTTCCTCGCGCACACCCCAGAGTTCGAACCTTTCTTTGGGTCTGCGAAGCCCCGATTCCGACATTTGGCGCGCCAGGTAGGGGTGTGCCGGAGTTCCTTCGCTTTGCTTCGACCCCGCTTCACCGTCCCCATGGCTGACGCATGTCGTGGTCGTGCCGAGCGTCGTGCGGCTCGTGTCGCCTAGACGGAGCCAGCGGGCCGCGGCGGCCACCGCCTCTCCCCGTCAGTCGCGGCCAACGCCGCCACTGGCCCGGCTGCTCACGAGCAGCAGGACTCCTCCATGCCGCCCTCCGTGCAGCGCGACGGCCGCACCGCCACGCCTTCTCTCACCCCGGCCACGGCTTCGTCCTCCCATGCTCGCCGCGGGCCGGCGAACGCGCAGGCTGCGCTGCTCATGGCAAGTGAGCTGCTGTGCTACTGCCCCGCCAACGAAGGCTACGATGCTTGGCTGGGCCGCATCATTGAGCTCGTCAACGCCGCGGGCGAGGCCCCGGCGCCCTCTCACTCGCTCCGTCCTCCACCATCCCGCGCGGGCGACGTGGCGCATGGTGCGACTCCGCCTCCTCCCCTGCGCGGCGACGACACCGAGCCCCGGCACGACGCGCGGCCTCACGCTTTGCCGCGTGGAGCGCCGGTGCCGGCTCGAGACGAGGCCAACTGCCAGATCATGCATCAGCCGCTGTGCGCACCTCCTATGCCGCTGCGCCAGCTCCAAGACCGTGTCGTCCAAGAAGCTACGGCGCATGGGCGCCATGGCCGTGCCGCTCCTGCCCGGTGCGCGCCCGTGAGCGCTGCTGGCTACCGCGCCTTCACCCATGAGCTGCGCCGGGTGGTCTGGCCAGTCAAGTTCAAGCCGGAGCTGCCTCCTTGCTACGACGGCATCCCCGACACCGCGGAGTTCCTCCAGCTCTACGCGCTGAGCATCAAGGCGGCGAACGGCTATGACAAGGTCATGTCGAACTGGTTCCCCATGGCCCTCAAGGATGGCACATGCTCCTGGCTCATGAATCTTCCTAAAGGGTCAATCTCCTCATGGGATGAGCTTCGCGAGCATTTCATTGCCAACTTCCAAGGCACCTGTGACCGCGCCCTCACCATCAGCGATCTGTGGCGCGTCAAGCAGCGCCTGGGTGAGACCCTCCGCAAGTACATTCAGCGCTTCACCCAAGTCCGCCTCAAGATCCCGAAGGCCTCAGATGAGGCCATCATCTCAGCGTTCACCGAAGGCATCACGGACGTCCGGATGAATGAGAAGCTCCCCATCAATGATGACCTGTGAAGCGCGCTGGAGCTGTTCAACCTGACTGACAAGTGCGCGAGGGCGGAGGAAGGCCGCCTCTCCCTCCTCAACAACTCCGACGCCGATCCCGACGACCAGAAGGCCAAGGCCAAGGAGGCGAAACGGAAGGGCCCTGCCGTGCTGGCGGCGGAGCCCATGCTGAAGCGTGGCCGCGGCCGCAACGAGCCCACCAAGAATGGCCGCCCGTTTTGTGTCTTCCACAACATGCGCACCCACAACACCGATGACTGTCAGGAGCTCAGGGCGCTCCGTGACGAGCGCCTGGGCCGCCGCCTCGAGCGCAGCGACCGTGGCTTTGGTCATGGAGGAGGCCGCAGCGAAGGATGCTGGGATAGCCGCAACCCCCGCCAGGGCTGGCGTGACCAGCCTCGTGAGGATGCCTGGCGTGATCAGCCACATGACGGCGCCTGGCACGATCAGCCTCGTGAGGCGCCTGGCACAATCAGCCTCGTGAGGCGCCTGGCGTGATCAGCCTCGTGAGGTCCACCCTCAAGGCAACACGGGCCTTCTGCCGCTGCCGCCGCCCCTTAGGAGGAACGACAACAACCAACCAGATGAGGGGGCTAGGGGCTACTAGGAGCCTCGTGCCATAGCTTGCATCCTCGACGGAGCTCAGGCCCCCGCGTCGAACCACCACTTCAAGCAGTTCTCTCGTGAGGTGAATGCTGCCCTCCCGAGGCTTGAGGCTGTGCGCCCCCTCAAGTGGTTGCAGTACGCCCTCATCTTCGATTCCAAGGACCACCTCAGGTGCTCAGCCACCACTAGCGCGCTCCCCATGCTGCGCACGCCTACCATCAGCAACGTCTTAGTCACCAAGACCCTCATCAACGGCGGCGCCGGCCTCAACGTGCTCTCTATGGAGACCTTCGAGACGCTTCAAGTGTCTTATGATCAACTCATGCCCACCAGACCATTCTCTGGGGTGACCGACGGCTCCACCACTCCCCTGGGGCAGGTGCGCCTCCCAGTCACCTTTGGTACTCGCGACAACTACCACACCGAGCTCATCGACTTCGACGTGGCCCACATCGGCTTCCCGTACAACGCCATCCTGGGGTATCCAGCCCTTGCCAAGTTCATGGCGGCAACCCACCATGGCTACAACGTCCTCAAGATGCCAGGGTGTAGCGGCGTCATCACCGTCGCCAGTGATGAGAAGGATGCGGTCTGCTCCTTCGAGCATGCCTACCGGGCTGCGGCGGCTGAGAACTCCGATGGCGGGGAAGACATCGCGCCCCCTGAGGTTGTTCCCTCTAAGAATAAGCAGCTCCTCCCCAAGAACCATCCCGAGGTGAAGAAGGCACCAGCTGGCGAGGCCTCTGGTGGCGCGCCTGCCGCCGGGGCATGCCTCCCTCCCGCATAGGAAGGCGCACCTGGCGCCTCCCTCGGGACGGGCTCGGGGGCTCCCATCTGGAGAGCATCTGACGTGACCAGTGCAACGAGGGAGGTGCTCGGGCACCACTTGGAGGCATGCTTCGACGCGTGCCCCCACAAGCAAGGAACACGGGCGAGGCGCCAGGAGCACGAGAATTCATTACCAAGGCGATCAGCGAACTTCAGGAAGCGCCGGCCATGCGCGGGGAGCGCCGCCCCGCATGCCCCACTGGCTCGGCTGCTGTCCCCGACATGGGCGGCGAGCTGCGCGTCTGCGTCAACATCCCAGGCCTCAACAGGGCTGCTTCTCAGGACCCCTTCTGGCCGTCACGCGTCGGCCGGAGTGGGGGCTACCCCTGCAACTACATACGCATGCCTTTTGGCCTGCTGAACGCGGGCGCCTTTGCGTAGCTCGTGCTGGCGTCTCACGAGGCTAGGCACTCAGCACTGGCGCCTCGCGAGGCCCCAACCCCTCGTGAGCCTCAGGAGTCGCCTGGCTCATGAGGAGCGAACCTCCGCAGCACGCTTCATCGGCTTCCTCGATGCTACCGCAGCAACATTACTAGGTGACTTTTTGGTTTGTTCAATTAAGGGCGCCCCTCGGGCTGCATTATCCTCAGGCTGAGCGGAGGCCAGTCCCGGCAGTTGTCTATCTTTTGGCTATGTATCTGAATTGATTATGTTTCCGTGAATCACTATGACTGTTAACCCTATGCCTGATACCGCATCGCATCCGGAGGCGCCACCTCTTGAGGCCCCGCACGCTGGCAGCTCTGCCCATGAACGTCCCATGAGCAGGGGCTATTGGCACGGTGTCTGTGCTTGGGTCCATCCCTATAGCGCTGATAAACCTAAGCGACTGAGCTCTGGCTCGCGGGCCGGCCCCGCGCACGTCACCTTGTTAGGTCCTTAGTGCCTAGTCTCCTCATGGAACAATCATGAGCAAGTCGGCAAGCGCGCGCTGCCCTATATACCCTGTAATTGGTCAGCATGCAGAAGTCCTAGGAGCTAGGCACTCCGTGGTGCCTCAGCAGCCCTCGTCGCCTCAGGAAGTCCGGCCCCGGACGGACGACGGTCTAGTCCACTCCACCAACCGCAAAAAGCTAAGTGCAGCCATCTCATACGTTGTGCCATTGCCGGACGGGGTCCCTTCCCCTACGACCTCACGGAGCACGTCGCCTCTTTTCCACGTGAGCCGCTTGCACGTTAAAGGGGGAGCTCTTGAGCATCGCGCCTCAGGAACTCTTACTGGCTCTCGAGCCCTCACCCCCTGGCCTTGTCCCAGGCATCATGACCTGACATACCAGCGGCGGCTGAGCCTGGCTCGAGGGCCGGGTCCCGAGGACGTAGAGCACTTTGGCGAGCAAGGAAAAGAGAGGCAGGCCTTGCGAGGAAGTGTGGAACGGAGGGTCACAGTTCGGCTGAGCGACATCGGCTGGAACGCGGAGGACGTCGATTTTTCACGCACCCCTCGTAGGACATGTGTTAATTTGCCACATAGCAAAAGGTGAACAGGAAGGCAGGCTCCAAGGAAGCGCGCTCGCATGTCGCAAGGATTCCCAGCGCGCCGCGGATCCTCCCATGCTACGCCCCAAGCTAAGTTGAACGCCTCACGCGGTCGCGAGTCTCCCTAATAATGTTTCGACACTACTTTCATGAATCTCGTCGGGACAGAAACATGTTCTCTCTTGAGAGCCGCTTGCGCGTCAAGGGGGGCCTCTTGAGCATCGCGCCTCAGGAGCTCTTACCGGACCTCGAGCCCGTCACCTCCTGGACTTGCCTGAGGCATCGCGACCCGGCATACTAGCGACGGCTGAGGCTTGCTTGGGGACTGGGTCCCGGCGACGCAGAGCACTAAGCAACCGCGAAGGAAAGGCTAAGCCCCAAACGAGAAGCACCATGATAATTTAAACGTAAGCTAATAGCATTTAAGATAAAGCGCGCGAGCGCCAGAGTCCTTACATGCCCCCTCGGGGCTTATGGCATTTTTGATGCAGGAAAATAAAGAAAACTAAAAGAAATTCCTTCAGGCGGCCGCCGCTCCTGAGGCTCCGACCCCGGGCCCGCCGGCGCCTAGTCGGAATCCTACTCCGTCTTGACGCGGCGGCGTGGGGGCTCGTCGGAGTCGTCGCTTGCGCTCACCCCAGGGGAGACGTCGTCGCCGTCGCTGCTGTCGTCGTCGGAGGAGTAGCCGCCGCTGCTGCTGTCGCTCTCCATGCAGCACTCCAAGCGGCTGCTAGCGTCCCCGAAGATCTTCATGAAGAGCATCACAGCTCCGTCGAACTTGAAGTGGAGGGTGTGCCCCTCCTTCAGTTCGCGGGTGCGGGTGAACGACTTCCATCCCCGGGCCAGGTGCATGTAGCCGGACCGGGTGAACTCGGCCGCCACCGAGGAGGACTTGTTGCATCAGCCGTCCGGCTGCAGCCACAGCCCTAGGGGCGCGTCTGCTGCCAGCTCCTCCGCGAAGGAGTCCGGGAGCTGGAGCCAGGTGCGAGGCGGAGTGTTCATCCACACGACGAACTCGCGGGCTGAGTCAGCAGAATGGGATCCCGCCCGAGGCGGCCGGCGGCGGCGCCGCTTCTCCCCCCTTGGCCATGATTGCTGCGACCGCCGCGGCCGCGTTCCCGGGTGGGGTTCTTTCCACGGCTGCCCGAGCCGGCGCGGGCCGCCAATGGAGGTCGCCCACGTCCCCGGGGAGGCGCCCCGGGGGTAGCGGCGGACTTGCGAGGGCGGCCCTGCCTCCTTGCAGGCTGCGGCGGCTCCGGCTCCTCCAGCGTCGCCTTGCCCTTCTCAGCGGCGCCATGGCTACGGTGTGGTGGCTGAAGACGGAGAGGCAAGAGTACGGAGATGGGCCGAGGGGTCTGACCCCTCACCCTTTTATAGTGATCGAAGGAGACCGGTTCGTGCCCCTTCGCCTTCGTGGCAATGATGGCTCCACGGCGTGCGCCAGGCTTTATGTCAGCCTGGGCCATTGTCGAGGAGACATGGGGAAGTGGGGGCGTACCACGCCCGTTGTGCGCCATGCGTCAAGCATGGCCAGCATGCGGTTGGGGCCCGCGTCGCTTCGCCCTCCTCTTCTCCGCCTTTGCTTCCAAGCTAGGCCGTGCGCGCCGCGGGCCCGGGTGCTACTGTTGAGGCTCTGGGACTGGGAGTACCCAGGCCCGTCTGCCTGTGGCCCATCGCGTGGCATCGTCAAAGGGCCCAGCGCGGCCCAGCGCCAAGACTCCGCAAGCAAGGCCCTCGCGAGGCGGGCATCAGCAAACTTCATCAGGCGCCCCAAGGCCCTCCCAAGGCCTCCTGCGGGGCGGACACTTCTATGCTCACCACCCCGCCTCATGATGCGCGTGGGTGACGCGGGCTACGACAGGCATCGCCAGGACCGGTGCCAGCGGGCGGGGACAGTGAGGCTTTCTTCTTTGGTGCTAAAGGAGCAAGGCCAGCACGCGGGTTCCCAAGGCAGACCCAAAGGTTGCCTCTTCGGTGCAACAAGACCAGGACGCTGGCTTGGCAGGACGGAAGTCATCGTCGAGCCCACCTACGCGTCATGGACAGAGGATTTGCAGGCAAAGACCACCTTTAGTCAGGATAGGGTGTATTCTTGTCCCCCTTCAAAATTGGCCGTTGTGGCATCCCTTCCCGCCTAGAGCTTTGGGGGAAGAGGACCGGGCCAGTATAAGTATAGGTTAGTTTCCACCGGAGAGAGAGATCGAGTTCATTGACCCCTCAAGTCCAGGATCGAGTTCATCCACCCCTCAAGTCTGGAGTCGCTCCTGAAGCCTCCGAGAGCCACTTGTATTCACATACTCATCCTCCTCACGAGGCAATCCACCACAAAGCAGGAGTAGGGTCTTACACCGCAAGGTGGCCCGAACCTAGATAAATCATCGTGTTCTTCCTTCTTCCCTTTCACTCAAGCACGCCGGAGCATCGCCGTGTGGCAGTGAGCAGCGAGTCGTAGCCTAGCAAAGTTCCTCGCGCACACCTCAGAGTTCAAACCTTTCTTTGGGTCCGCGGAGCCCCGATTCCGACAAACTATATTTAGGGGAACTAAAAATTAGCATTAAGAAAATGATTTCAATAAACTCAAAAAATAATTTAAGTTCACAAATTTACCATTTTTTAAACTTCAATTGTTTCTCATAATTTGCGAGTTTCCTCAAATATCGGTTTTTAGTTCCCAAGGTGGCAGAGGACTGACTCAAGTTCACGAGGAAGCAACCTATGGCAGGGAGTCATGCGCCAGGGTTCGCATGGAGGTCAAGCAAAAGCTTCACGCGACAAAGTCATTCGACAATTCCATATCCAATACCAAAAATGGTATTCACTTGGTGGTGGTAATCATGCTTTAGTTTCGCCCAACTCTATGCTTTTTTATCAGTACTCAGTAGATCATTATTTTTGTCACTTCATGTTTTACACTATATCGGGCCTCATATCTCCAAAGCAAGCTCCGTGAGTTGCGCCATCTGGACTGGCTCCGCGTGCGGAGTTTATAGAGCACAGAGTTGGATCACTTCTGAAAAGTCTAGTCTCCCACATCCTGAGTTTCTTGAATGTGCTGTAATCACTTTTTAGCTTGTCTTGTTTTATTTTTTAGTCCAATTCTTATCTTGAATTGATTCCCCACCTCCTCAAAAGCATTTGATGTCAAGCGAGTGTCTGGCCTATTTCCAACCCCCACTTGCCTCGCCTCCCCCCCCCCCCCCCCAAATAACTTGGTGATCATCGTAGTGTTTTCATCAGTCCATTCAGTGGCCATACTGGACACTTGTCTATAAGAATTCATCTCACTCTACGGGTACTAGCAAAAATTAGGCACTCACATGTACTAGCATCATGATGATGCAGAGGCCGGGGTCTTCCCTTTTCCAAAAAAATAAAAACACGTACTGGGAAAATCATGTCTCTAATCATGACAAAATAGATACCCACCAAGCATGGAACTATAGTACTATACAGTTAACAAAAGTGATGTCCAAATATAGCAGCAAAAGCAGGTTGCATCACTTCACAATAGCTTGTCCACACACAGGTTGGAGATTAAAAAAATGATGCTCTCAGCCATATACACAGAACAAACAATTTGGGACATGGGAATGCAGCGAGTTCACCTTGGGTAGAGGAAGTCGTCGGCCGAGCTCGGGGGATCCGTCTTGCTGGGGGAGAGGCTGGCTTGTTGGGAGGGTGGCGGGGAGGGGAGGGGTATTGGTGGCGGAGCTTGGTAGCATCAGGTGGCAGAGGATAATGCTAGGATTTGATACTTATACATTTTTTGTAGTGATTTTTTGTGCATGTAATTTATCGAAGGAGGTTTCGAAAACTGTCCAAGTAATATATGCATGCAGTTTATCTCAGGATTAGTGTTGGCCTGTAAACAACGGCGAAGCCAGAAAACTTGGATTAGGGGGGCAAGTGCTTTGAAAGTAGCTTGGGGAGAAGGGCCAAACCATAGGAAAATGGGTTCTAAGAAGCAAATAATCACTGATTCTACACTGTTAATCAGCAATATAGGAGGAAATCTCGGATGTTAGAGGGGCCATGACCCCTGCTGGTCCCCTGTCTCTGCCACTGCCTATAAAACTGCCACAAGTGCCCAAATTAGTGTTGGCGGAAATTTCCTTCACGAAAACCGACTCCAAAGTTAAGATTTGTAGAAGTAATAATTTAACTAGGACTTTCAAACAATTAAAAGCACATTATGAATGAACTTGGAACGTCCAACAACACTATTGTACGAACCGGCTGATGCGGATTGCACATAGTGGGGTACAACCAACTCAGTCAGCTTTCATGCCGGGCAGACACATACTAGAGGGTGTGGTTGTCCTACATGAAACATTACATGAAATCCACTCGAAGAAACTAGATGGAGTAATTTTTAAAGTGGATTTCGAGAAGGCGTGTGATAAGGTTAAATGGTCATTACTCCAACAAGCCTTACGTATGAAGGGTCTTAACGATTCCTGGAGGAAACAGATCGAATCCTTTGTTCAAAAAGACAATGTTGGGATTAAGGTAAATGATGACACGGGTCATTATTTCCAACGCAAAAATACCCCAAGACAAGGGGACCCGGTGTCTCCTATTTTATTCAACATAGTGGCGGACATGTTGGCAATTCTTATAGGTCGGGCCAAGGAGGACGGTCAAGTAGGCGGACTAGTACTCCATCTAGTGGATGGTGGCGTGTCCATTCTACAATACGCAGACGACACAATTTTTTTCATGGAACATGATATGACAAAGGCTAGAAATAGGAAGGTAGTCCTATGCCTTTTCGAGCAGTTGTCGGGATTGAAGATCAATTTTAACAAAAGTGAATTGTTCTATTTTGGGAGAGTCAAAGAAGAACAAGATGCTTATAGACAATTGTTTGGATGTGAATTGGGCTCCCTACCATTTACTTATTTAGGTATACCAATTCACCATAGTAAGTTATGTAATAAGGAATGGAAATGCATTGAAGATCGATTTGGAAAAAAAACTAAGCTGCTGGAAGGGTAAGCTTATTTCTTATGGTGGATGGCTTGTTCTGTTCAACTTAGTGTTGACAAGCATGCCAATGTTTCTACTGTATGTCTTTGAAGTGCCTGTAGGGGTACGAAAAAGGTTAGACTTCTATTGATCACGATTTTTCTGGCAATGTGATAAAAACAAGACAAAATACAGGCTTTCCAAGTGGGATATTATGTGTAGACCGAAGGACCAGGGTGGGCTAAGGATTGAAAACTTAGAGGTCAAGAATAGATGCTTGCCCAGCAAATAGTTGTACAGGCTTTCTGTTGAGATCGAAGGAATGTGGGTGCAAATTTTGCGAAATAAGTACCTACATTCGAAGACTCTGGACCAGGTCACTGTCAGACCCAATGACACTCCTTCTGAAAAGAGCTAATGAGAACGGGAGATGCCTTTTCCATAGAACCAAATTTATCATTGGGAATGATAACACGACTAGATTTTGGGAAGATACTTGGTTAGGGAAAACACCACTAGCCACACAATATCCTTCTCTGTACAATATTGTGCAACATAAGGAAGCTTATGTCGCTACAATATTACAGTCTGTCCCTTCGAATATCCAGTTCAAAAGGCCCCTACTAAGGGACCAATGGGACAGCTGGTTACACCTCATGCGGAGGTTGATGGATGTTCACCTCTTTGATGAGCTAGATACAATTCACTGAAAATTATCCGACAATGGGATATTCTCCGTCAAGTCTATGTATTTAGGCCTAATAAACTTTGGTCCAATTCCAAAATCAAGTCATATTTGGAAGATTAAAGTACCTTTGAGAATCAAAATATTCATGTGGTTTATGCACAAGGAAGTGAATCTAACTAAGGATAACTTAGCCAAGCGAAGATAGGAGGGTAGTAAAAGATGTTGCTTTTGTGATCAAGATGAAAATATAAAACACCTCTTTCTCATATGTCCTCTCGCTAAACTTTTATGACGTGTGATTCATGCATCCTTTAATGTTAGCCCTTCAACTAGTATTGACATGTTATTTGGGATGTGCCTTGATGGAGTGGAGCAACGCACTGCAGGACATATTCGAATAGGAGTATGCGCATTACTTGGGGATATATAGAACTGTAGAATGACATGATTTTGAACAGACAAACTCTTATAATTTTTTTGCATGTTATTTACGGAGCCACTGCTTGGATTCGTACGTGGTCGTTACTCAGTCATGCAATAGCCAAGGGACATATGGCCATTAGGTGCAACCGGTGGAAGACGGTAGCACGGGATACTTACAATCAGTTTGGATGGCGGTTCAATAATAGATTGGTGTTTAGCCATCTTGTTCTATTTTTGCCGGTTGTGGCAACTTTATTTATCATTTTATTTTGGCTCTCTTGGGAGTGGCTCCTGTATTTGTGGGACCTTTTACTTAATAATATGGCTGCATGCATCGTTCAGATGCAGAGTCCGGGATGACCCTCCTTTTCAAAAATAACTATTGCCATATGGGGAATCTATACACTTTCATGAGTATATAGTTACATTAGTTTTCAAAGTTCCAAAAGTGTTAAGATCGGAGCGGCAGAGGGAGTACAAACTAGTAGGCTGTTAAACTAGTGGCACTAGGTAAGTTCAAGCTGATAAACAAACTGATCAGCGCGTACTTGCCGTGATCTTGATTCGATCGCATGACAAAGCCCACGATGACAAGCAAAAGAAGAAGAAACAGAACTAGTCATCTGTCAATTATTTTTTCATCCCTTGCCAGTTGCTCAGCGGTCCCTTTAATCACTGGCAGAAGGATCTCACTGCTAGATATCAGAAATCAGAAGGCCTGTGGCTGGATTGTTTACTTGGCGGCGAAACGGTCCTGTTTAGACTTTAGGCCGAGACAGATCTTGGGAATAATCTGCAGATCCAGTCTCCAACCTGTAGTAGTGCAATCTGATCAAGATGGCCCAACAAAACGGCACGCGATGGGTTCGCCATGTAGCTGTTGCAGCACCGCTCATCGATCACTTGTCTATCTAGTTTCTGGTGGTATACGGTGCATTGCGCAGTCACAGTCACGGACGGCTCTTGTGAGATTGTATCCGATATGCCGCGTATTCAGACGATTATCTTCTCATTTTTATTTTTTATGTCGCTTGGTGTTAGAGGAAAGTAGCAACTTGTCGTTTTAATATACTTTGTCAGATATTTGTTTTGTGACTATGTGGATCATAGGTATGTATAGGCCGGGTGTTGCCCATCGTAATTTGTATCCGCTTGATGCTACACTTTAAAATAAAAAAGCGTCCTTTATCAAAAAAAAAAGAGGAAAGTAGCAACTACTCGCTGTGATTTGTATCCGCTTGACGCTACATCTCGTATTGTTTGCAGCAAGTCCTCCATCTTGCATGCATGATGCTTCACGTTCCTGGCCCTTGAAGCCGTAGGGGAACATATAGCTCATTCATAAGATAGATAGCAACACAGTTCCCAAATCCCAAACTTCCTGGAGATCCAAAGCAAAGCAACAGGCTGGAACTCTGAACTTGAGAATTAAGATAGCGCACACAGTTTCCAAGTCAAAAACAGTTGACATGTTGGAAAATTCAAACGCATGTGCAGTTTCAGTAAAACACGGCCAACGTGATATGCTTATGCTTGGTAGAGTACACATATATACACCAGTATATCACATAGCACTTGCTCAGGGGATCCCCCAGTAATAATCCCACAATTATAAACAGATAAGTACTGCATGAAGCATATCCCCCAAAAAATGACAGTTTTGCTGGTTTAGGGCCCTTTACACTGTCATGACGCATCCTCCTCTAGTGATTTTTTTTAACCCAAAGAAAATGCTCTACTAACAATACTGGACTTATTTTTGTTTGCTTAGGCACATAGCTAGATATGCTGTCGCCTTGACGAAGGGGTAACGGTAAGACCGAGGCGATGGTCCGGTCAAGGTGTCAAAGGTCAGCTCCTCCGATCCATGCATGCGGCATGCGTAGGGCGAGGCTGGTCCACGTACTTTTCCTACTCAACGTACATTTCCGCATGTAGTGTACACGCGCTCTGCGTCACGGCGCACGGCACGATCGACCAGCACATTCATGTGCGCCGTTGAGTCCAATCCCGTACAGCTGCACGTGCGGGCCAAGCGGAAGATGGAATGAGCAATGCCCCAAGACGGCCGGAATCGTGCCGCAAAGCAGAAAGCGCCCCTCTCTTCACCTTAAAGTTGCTTCGCCGGCGTTACATAGGACGTGTCCACGAACATCGATGGAGGTTATCGTTTTGACCGGACTTGTCGAGTAGAGATAAAGTTTTTGACCGTAGGAGTTTCGGACGGGCTGCTTTCTTGCATTCAACTGGCGTGGTATAGGAGGGGACAGGTGATGCTGCCATGATACGTATGTTCCATTGACGCATCTTCAACGGCAATCCGTAAATTTCCTTTCGCATCCGTCTGCGGATGGTGGACCAGTACGTGAACACGAATGCAGGAGAACGACATCCAATCGTAGCTGCATACATCCGCCATTTTTTTTTTATTTCAAATCCGCACGATCAAGTTGCCGCATGTAAACGGTACAAACATTCAAATAGCCGCATGCAGCACTAGTTCAAACTTAAAAGAGTTCAAATATTACATCCCAACATTGTTGTCCTCTTTCACCGTCCACTGATACTCAATCAGATCTTCCTTCAGCTGCTCGTGAGTTGGTCGATGCCGAATTTGCTGATGCATTTGAATAAACTCTTCAAATATGGCCGGATTCTGACCCGTTGGATAGGATCACCCATGTTCTCAAATTCCAGAGCCGCGCTAGCATCGTCACCCTCATCCTCGACGATCATGTTGTGCATGATCACACAACATGTCATCACCTCCCACAAGGTTTCCAGATCCCATTGTTTAGCAGGTCCACGAACAACTGCAAACCGGGTCTGCAGAACTCCAAATGCCCTCTCAACATCCTTTCTAGCTGCTTCTTGTTTTGGGGCAAAGCGAGCCTTTTCCTGTACCTGGCAGGGCGGTCGGAGGACAGGGGTTGAATGGAGACGAAGGAGAAGCGGCGGGGACCCCTGCTGGAGCGCTGAAGGTGACGGAGACGCAGAGTTTAGGCAGGGGTGTGGCGTGGTGGCCGGGGTGGTGGAGTGGCGACGAAGGTAAGAGAGAAAGAAAGAAGGAGAGAAAATGAGGAGGATTAAGGCGCGGGGTTCGGGAAGGGTTTTGGATGGGCCGGGGTGTCGGATTCGTACGTTTCGCGTGTCCGGACCCTCGCAAACCTCCCCACTTTTGTCTCTGACTTACGGGACTAGTCCGCGGACCAATACAGACACGTATTGAATGGCTCCCGCGGTCCGGATGGATGCGGACGGTTTGCGGGTTCACCTTGGAGATGCCCTTACTAGCTCCATGACATTTTTCATCCAAGCACTCAAGCCTTGACTTTACTTTTTTTTTAGAACAGAAATGAAACCTTTGATGCGTTCCAATTACTCGAAAGAAAAAGGATGCGTCAACGCTAGATTTCGCTCGAACTGATTCCAAATCGCCTACATCGAGGTGACAATTTCATCAGGCCCAATACTGTAGCTCAGCGCAAGTTTTCTTTTCAGTTGTTCTATTGGCGGATTTTCTGCTCTTTTCCTTAAGGGTTTTCTTTGTTTATTATTTTTTAACACATTTCAAAAAAATTCATACGCATGGTACATTTTTCTTATATAGTAGAAACATTTTGTATGCATTTTTTATATTTTTAAATACATGATTACATTTTGCATATATCACTAAAAAAATTTGTTATATGCGCTTGACATTTTTCAAATACCTTGTTACTATTATTTTAATAAATTGTTGAACATTTTTTCAATCCATGTTCACATTTTTCATATACACACTAAAACATTCTTTTGAATGATACGAAATATTATTTGGATTACATTGTATAAACATTTTTTTAAGTGTCACAAACATATTTTTCAAATGCAATTTTTTTAATGTAACATACATTTTTTTGGATGGTATTAAACATTTTTCAGATTACATGTACATTTTTTTATAGTGTATAACTATTTTTTCACGGCTGTATAACCATTTTAAAAACTGTCACATATATTTTCTTAAATGCGTGAGTATTTTTCAAATATCACATGTTAAATAATGTTTTTGTACTATATGTATTTGCTTTTGTCTAAAATAAAAATGAATATAAAAAGGGAAAAAATCATGTACATGAAAATATACATACGGGACATTAGCAATTACGAAACACATAGTTACTGGGCTGGCCCACTGCTTGGTCACTCTACGCGAATTGATCTTGTGTCTCGGAGCCAACAAGACATAGACTCACCCAATCCGTGCGCGGCTCCACTCGAGGTCGTTGTGTAGCGACCTAGTGTGTACCCCCACCCTAGCTCCTCTCCACCCTATGGACCGGCCTATTTCTTGTTTTTTAACCAGAAGGTTCTAAACCACCGATTATTATTTTTCTATTGGTTTTTGCCTGGTTATTATTTTATTCCTTTCCTTTTCTATTCCGCTTTCCCTTTTTCTTTTTCTTTTCATTTTTTCATGTTCTTTTTCATTTTCATTTTGCAAACATCTTCAAAATTCAAGAACATTTTTTTGAAATCGTGAAAATATTTTTGCAAATTCTTGAATATTTTATGAAATCACGAACATTTTTGGATTCATGAACATCTTTTACAAATTCATGAACATTTTTTTTCACAGACTTGTGAACATTTTTTCGAAACAGCTACAGTTTTTTAAATCAACGAACATATTTTAAAATTTGGGAATAAATTTTAAAATTAAAAATATGTTTTTTGTTTTGATGAACAGAATTTGAAATACCTCAACGTTTTCTGAATTCATGAACATTTTTTGAATAAGTGAATATTTTTTAATTAATGTACTTTGTTGGAATTTGGAAATTATTTTTGAAATTTGTGAACATTGTTTACAATTTCATAAACTTTTTTGTAGTTTTGTGAGCACTTTTTAAAGTTTTTCATGAATATTGTTTGAATTCACGAACGTTTTTCACCATCATGGCCGGGATGTGCGCGTCTACACCCCACATTCAACGTGTTGATAGCTGAATAGAGGCTCCTCGTTTTCTTTAGAAAAAATGGAGGAATATAGGCTCCCCTGCCCGTGGGTGTGTTGTGCCCCATGCTCCACCATTTTTTTTGAACAAATACGTTTCTTTAAGCGCAAAACCCTATTTGACGCATGTTGCGTCAAACAGTCGGCATATAGCACAGGCGAGCGACCTAGCGCGATTGGGCCGGCCCAGCTATAGCGTTCTTAAAGGTTCTGGTTTTGGGAACATTCTAGAGGATTCCCAGCCGGTTTTTACTGGTTTTGAGAACCTTCTAGAAGTTCCTGAACCGGTTTTTATTTTTCCTTTCTATTTTTCCTTTTTCTGTCTTTTTTTCTATTTCTTTTTTTCTTTTCTCTTTTCTCTTTTTTGTTTCTTTTTCTCTGTTTTTTGTTTTTCAAGTTGATTATCCTTTTAAATATTTTTCGACAATTTCAAGGTTTGTTCAGATTTCAAAACATGTTCATACTTTTAAAATTTGCTCACAAATTCAAAAACTGTTTGAATTTCAAAAATTTCATAGGAACTTGTAAAAAATGTTCCTGTTTTTAAAATTTTGGTAAAGATTGAAAAAAAATCACGAATTCTAAAAAATGGTTCTTCTTTAACAATAATTCACAATTTGGAAAAATGTTCGTGGTTTCAAAATTAGATCATAATTTCAAGAAATATTCGCATTTCAGAAAAATGTTCAACAGTTTTAAAAATCTCCACGGTTTTGATATTTGTTAGGAATTTCGTGAAATGCTACATTTTCTAAAAAAATGTTCGTGGTTTCAATATTTTTGTTCAGAATATCTGAAATGTTCTATTTTTCAAAACTTTGTTCACAAATTCAAAAGCTGTTCACTATTTTAAATTTGTTCATAAATTTTACAAATGGTTCTTGTTTTTCAAAAACAATTTACCGTTTTTAATGTTTTTTCTTTTCTCTTTTTTGTTTCTTTTTCTGTTTTTTCCTTTTAAATTTTTTCCTTTAATTTCAAGTTTTGTTCAGATTTCAAAAAATGTCCGTCCTTTTAAAATTTGCTCCCAAATTCAAAAAATATTTAATTTCAAAAATTGTACAGGAATTTGCCAAAAATGTTCCTGTTGTTCAAATTTTGGTCAAGATTTTAAAAAATGTTCAGGAATTCTAAAAATTGTTTCTTATTTAACAATAATTCAAAATTTGTTAAAATGTCAAGGGTCAAAAATGTTCTACAATTTCCAAAAAAGTTCGTCGTTTTAAAATTATATAGTTTCAAAACATGTTCAACAGTTTAAAAAATGTTCACGGTGTCAATATTTGTTAGGTATTTCCTGAAATACTACATTTTCTTCAAAAATGTTCACAAGTTGAAAAAATGTTCGTGGTCTCAATATTTTTGTTCGGAATATCTGAAATGTTCCATTTGTCAAATGTTTGTTCACAAATTTTAAAACTGTTTGCAGTTTTAAATTTATTCAAATTTTGTACAAATGGTTCTTTTTTTCAAAAACAGTTTTCCACTTTTTCAATTTTTTGGTCACATGTTTCAAAATATGTTCTTGTGTTTGAAATTTCGTTCAGTAACTCAAAAACTGAACGAAATTTTTCAAAATATACAATTTCAGAGAAGGTGCACTTACGTTCACTACAGTGACTAACTTGGGTTTGGTTCCAGGTCGCTACAGTAGCCCAGTCTAGTTTATTTCTTTAAGCTATCGGCCACCCTTCTTCCAACAGCTCGATGGGCTGGCCCAGTCAGGCTGTCGCCTGTGCGTGGCGCCGCCAATTTGATGCAAAGAGTGTCAAATAGGGGTGCTCCTATACAGCGCTGCAGGCGCCCGTTCACGCTCCTGGCGCCTGCAGCGCCCCGCCCACAAAACGTGCAAACCAGTGAACGCAAAAAGCTCGCAAAAAAAAGGGAAAAAAAATAATGCTCTCCTCAGGATTCGAACTCGGCACAGCGTGTAAACGTACATGTGCCACAAGCCACACGAGCTGCTTGCTGTTTGTGAATAGTAACAGAGGCAGGCGCCTAATAACAAGGCTGCAGTGCTATTTTATTGAACAAAACCATTCATCCATGGTAGCACTTAAATTTTTTGAATTTTTTGGAAAAAAGATCATGATTTTGAAAAACAATCTTCATTTTGGAAGAAAAATTTCACAAACCTGAATTTTTTTATTGATTTTCAAAAAAAGTTCATCAATTTTGCAAAAAAAGTTCATCAAATTTGAAAAATGTTCACAAATTTTAAAAGAAAAAAAATCAAATTTGAGAAAGGTTCATCAATTTTGAAAAATGTTCATTGATTTTGAAAAACGTTCATCGAATTTCAAAAAAAGTTAATCAATTTTCAAAAAAAGTTCATCGAATTTAAAAAGATTTCATAAAATTTGAAAAAAGTTTATTATATTTAAAAATGGTTAATTGATGTTCAAAAAAGTTCATCAAATTTGAAAAAAGATCATAAAATTTGAAAAAAGTTCATCAAATTTGAAACAAAGTTCACTAAATTTGAAAAAGGTTCATCAAATCTGAAAAAAAGTTCATTGATTCTGAAAATATTTCACAAATCTAAAAAAAGAGTTCAACGATTTTATTTTTTTTTGCAAAAATTGAGAAAAGTTCACGCATTTGCAAAAGAAAAAAGAAAACAAAATAGAAACAGAAAAAAAAAACGATCGCGTTCTGGGGAAAGAATGGGAGGAAAATGAGCAAATGGTCACATGTGGTGGGTTGTCCCAAGTGGTTGCTGCGTTGCTAACGAATGGTGCAGGTTGAAAGTTCGAATCCTTCCCTTCGCACCTTTTTTTTCCAGGTTTTACAGCAAAAGAGAAGGGAAGGGAAGGAACTGGGCCGGCCCAAAATCGCGGACCTTCAGTGTGTAAGACTGACGTGATAACCACTACACCACAGCAGCTTCGGTGGGAATAGTAAAACTAAAGTTTATAGATAGATAATCAAGATAACTGTTTTCCTTGTACAAAGATGATAATACTCGAGACATCTTTTCAGAAATATATTAACTAACTTATATAATCCAACTGGTCGAGTTTACTTGGCCATGAACATCTGCGTGGTTTATTCGCAAAAAATAAATAAATCTGCGTGGTGAAGACCATTTCACGTGCTTGCTATTACAAAGATCAGAGCACCTATATACTCCACCCATCCAATGGAAGGTCATCCTACCTGGTTTGCCTCGCCAAGCTTTACCCCTACGCTATTAGTCTAAGGTTGCGCTAGAAAATAGGGTCATTGTCATATCAATTGTCAGATCGTAATATTGTCCATGATATCGCTCGCTACATAGGTGCTTATTATTTTGTTTGTGTAAATGTGTCTTTCTTGCATGGTTGCACAATTGAATATTGTCCGGTTATAGTTTACATGTTTATATAAAATGATCATTGCAAGAAATAGCGACGACGAGGTTTTGTTTAGTTCGGGCTGGACCCTTCTTGAGTGCACTGATGCTAAAGAGGCTGAAGGGCAGGCAATGTTATTAGGGAAACACTTCCCTATAGAAGTCTGATGTGTAGCATTGGTCAGACTGGTCGTCGGCCGTCGATTGGCCTTTGATCTCACGGCTGAGCGAAGCAGTAAAAATCCTACGCAAGATATTTTTCCAAAGTGCCCGAGTTTCACGCCCACGCCTCGGTAATCTCTCCTTCAACCAAATCAATTGCCCTGAACCAAATAGACCCAGTCCCCATCTCCCCTGCCCCGCCTCTGCTCACAGCCGTGCTCGCGATTCCCCTCGCCGCCCCGGCTCTCTCCCCTACATCATCCCCCGCCTCCGCTCCACTGTAACACCCCCTGTATTAAGCTACAGTGATCCCCCTTTTGATGAGGCCATGTCATCATGATTAATAGTGCATAATCATCATTAGCATCATATTGCATTTCAACTCCTAAGCCAAATTCAAATTTAAATGAAAGTGGGATATAAAAGTTGTCCAACATAGAAACTAAAATGTCAGATAAGTAACAAATATTCCAGAGGCTATTCTAAAATTGAAACCAACATCATTGGAATTGGATAAGTGACTCGAACAACCTCAAACAGTGGAAAAAGATAATATTTAATAACCATTTATTAAATCTGAAATAAATATGGAATTATGTTTTGTCCAAACTAATTTTAGGTGTTAAGGAATAATGCACTGGTATTTATGAAATAGGTCACACTTTTTACAAAAACCATTTGGGGCCTAAACATTTAACAGTAGAGAAAAGAGAATAAAGAAAAGGAAAAAGAAACAGAAAAGGATAAAGGAACCCCCCCCCCCCGACTGGGCCTCGGCCCAGCAAGCCACCGGGCCGCCAGGCCGGCCCAGCCGGCGCATACATAAAAGCCCCCCCCCCTCCGGCGAACCCTACCCCCTCCCGATCCAATTCCATGTTCCGGTTTCCCCCCCCCCCGGTCCGCCCCCCCCCCTCCCTCGGCTGGATCTGGATCGGTGCGAGTGCCCCCGGGTGCCCTCCGCCCCGTCGCCGACTGCCGCTCTCGCGCCGCGGCCGGGGAGCCCGCGCCTACCCCGCCGGCCTGCACCTCGTCTACTTCGCCGGCTCGTCGCCGACGACCTCGTGGAGGGTCCCACGACTTGCCCTCGCTCGCGGCCCGAGCCGCGCCACGCGTCGCGCGCCTACGCGCCCCTCGTCTCCGACTGCCGTCGCAACCCAGCCGTCTCCCTTGGACCTCGCCGCCCGTCGCCGCACTCCACCGCAGCCGGCCTCACACCTTCGACCCGTCGTCTCCTCCTCCTGTCCGACTCCACCCCTAACCGCCTCCTCGCTCTCGACGCACGCGCCCTCCTCGACCAACCAGTCGGGGCCGGGGAAAACTACTCCCCCCTCCACGATCTCGATCCCGTCTTCCGAGGAACGAGCGGGGGTCGGGGGAAGGGGGCGGGAAGCGGCAGAACCTCCCTGCGAATCTCGTGAGGGCCCAAGCTCCCCCTCCCCTGCCGGGCGCCCGTGCACGCTCCCCCCGCTCCGGCCGCCGGGTGCCAGAAGGGATCATCCTTCGGCTCGATCCCGTCGGCCCACGGCGCCGATCAACATCCTCCGCTCCCCATCGGAAGCGTCTCACGCACGTTCGCCAGGTGCAACCCCATCTTCTCCCCGCTCCTCCTCTCACGTACTCATGGAGCCAACTTCCGGAAGTGGGAGAGACTCTCCCGACCAATCATCTCAACGGGGAAAAACACCTTCCGTGGAAGGGTAAGATCTGGCCCCTCGCCGACAACCGCCGTGAGCCGGAAAACCACCTCACCCTGGCGGTCGGGCCAGGGTGCGTGCGTATCAAGCGGGCGTCTGGCTCGCGGAAGCGTTACACCCCGCCCACCGGGGGAGAAAAATGCCGGAAATTCCCGCTCTTGACTGTGCACCGCGTCGGACTAAGTCCGGGGCTTTGCCACTATCCCAGTTGCCCCCCCCCCAGAACATTTTAATAAAAGAAAAAGAAAGAAATAAAAATAAATAGTTAAAATAATTAAAATAATTAATTAATTAATTAGTTAATTAATCCTGATTAGGTTAATCTAATTAACTAATTAGTGTTAATTAAACAGTAATCAGTAATTAAATTAATTAAACCTAATTAACCTAGCAGCCTATGACAGGTGGGACCCACCCTGTCAGGTGGCTGCTGACGTCAGCATGATGTCATGCTGACGTCATCAATTACTGCTTCGGATAATGTTGAATTAAATAATTAATTAAAATTTCAGAAATTAATAAAAACTTTAGAAAATCATATCTTTTAAACCGTAACTCCGATGAAAATATTTTGTACATGAAACTTGCTCAGAACGACGATACGAACCCGGATACGCCCTCGGTATCTCCGTCAGACGCCCGCAGCTATGAGAACGTTGAACAATTAGACCGATTCCGATAAATGAATAGTGTCCAACCCTAATTAAATAAATCCGGATGAATTCCTAAATTAACTAAATCGCTTAGTTAGGCTGTATATCACCCCGGCATATCATTTAGACATGTCATGCATCCCTGTTGCATTATTGCCGTGTGTTTACTGTTTCTTCCCCCTCTTCTCTTCGGTAGACTACGAGACCGACGCAGCTGCTGGTGCCTCGACCGACTACGTTGTTGACGACCCCTACTTGCCAGAGCAACCAGGCAAGCCCCCCCCTTGATCACCAGATATCGCCTATTCTCCTCTATACTGCTTGCATTAGAGTAGTGTAGCATGTTACTGCTTTCCGTTAATCCTAGTCTGATGCATAGCCTGACACTGTTGCTACATCTGTTGATACCTTACCTGCAATCCTAAATGCCTAGTGTAGGATGCTAGTTTATCATCATTGGCCCTGCATTCTTGTCAGTCTGCCTTGCTATACTATCGGGCCGTGATCACTCGGGAGGTGATCACGGGTTATACTATACACATATGCATACTATACAGATGGTGACTAAAGTCGGGTCGGCTCGAAGAGTACCCGCGAGTGATTCACGGATTGGGGGCTGAAAGGACCTTTGTCCCAACGGCCCTTTGAGTGGATCTTTGTGGCGGAGCGACAGGGCAGGTTGAGACCACCTAGGAGACAGGTGGGCCAGGCCCTGGTCGGCGTTCGCGTTTACTTCATAATAACACGCTTAACGAGATTGGATATTTGATCTGAGTCTGGCCACTGGCCTATACGCACTAACCAACTACGCGGGAGTAGTTATGGGTATCCCAGCGTCGTGGTATCAGCTGAAGCCTTCTTGACGTCAGCGACTGAGCGGCGCGCGCCGTGTTGGACCGCGCTAACGTAACCGCCGTGATCGTGTGGGTTGCTAGGTCTGCTCGCGGCCGCGTACGCAACGTGCAGGAGCGCACTGGGCGATGGGCCCAGACCCCAGAGTGCCTAGGATTAGTCCGGCGTGCTGACCTCTCTGTTGAGCCTAGGTGGGGCTGCGACGTGTGGATCTTCCGAGGCCGGGCATGACCCAGGAAAGTGTGTCTGGCCAAAGGGGATCGAGCGTGTTGGGGAATATGTGGTGCACCCCTGCAGGGAAGTTTATCTATTCGAATAGCCGTGTCCCTCGGTAAAAGGACGACCCGGAGTTGTATTCCGACCTCATGACAACTAGAAATGGATACTTAATAAAACACACCCTTACAAGTGACAGATATAACCCGGTGGTCGCTCTCTCGCATGGTGGCGACGAGAGGATCGACGGGTAGGATTATGCTTTACGTTGTTGTTTGGTTAACTTTCAACTAATCTCTTCTATTGCTTCAAGACGGAGGCTGCCAGAAGCGTAGTCTTCGACAGGACTAGCTATCCCCCTCTTATTCTGGCATTCTGCAGTTCAGTCCACCGATATTGCCTCTTTACACATATACCATGCATATGTAGTATAGATCCTTGCTTGCGAGTACTTTGGATGAGTACTCATGGTTGCTTTCCCCCTCCTTTCCCCCCTTCCCTTCTTGCTGGTTGTCGCAACCAGATGCTGGAGCCCAGGAGCCAGACGCCACCTTCGACGACTACTACCACCAGGACGGAGCCTACTACTACGTCCAGGACGCCGACGACCAGGAGTAGTTAGGAGGATCCCAGGCAGGAGGCCCTGCGCCTGTTCGATCTGTTGTATCCCTGTTTGTGCTAGCCATCTTATGGCACCTTGTTTAACCTATGTCTGTACTCAGATATTGTTGCTTCCGCTGACTCGTCTATGATCGAGCATTTGTATTCGAGCCCTCGTGGCCCCTGGCTTGTATTATGATGCTTGTATGACTTATTTATGTTTTAGAGTTGTGTTGTGATATCTTCCCGTGAGTCCCTGATCTTGATCGTACACGTTTGCGTGCATGATTAGTGTACGATCGAGCCGGGGGCGCCACAAGTTGGTATCAGAGCCGACTGCCTGTAGGAATCCCCCTTTCCAATTCCTTGGCCGAAGTTGAGTCTAGACAAAGAAAACCGTTTTACTAACTTGGCTGTGTGGCTTACGGGCCCACATTGCCAACTGGGTGGTATTAGGATCTTTTATTCCTCGTCTATACTCTGGGACTCTGATCTCTCTTCTACTCGGGTTAAATGAAGTTTACTAACGCCGATACTTAGGATCTCGTAAATTCTGTCTACCCGGAGAGCTGGATATCTGTGCGATTTCCCTGTCGCTGATCTGATTAGTCTGATAATCATTTTCCTTTCCATTGTTTTGTTTAACCTTTCTCTCCGAGTTGTGTTAAACCTCTTATTGTCGTTTGACAAACCTGAATTTCCTCTATTTTCAGATGGACCGTTTGTTTCCACCGCGTCCTACGACACAGCTTGTGCTTCGCACTTGGGCTCGTAATACCCCTGGGTTTCCAGCTGTCCTGATCGCTCTCATGACCCGACTTGGCTACCGTTGGTACCCTGAGTACTTGGTTTATGAGGTTTACCGCGAGTTCAACCAGGAACAGTACTATGCTGAAGTTCGAATTTATGATCAGCAGAACAACTCAGACACCGAGCTACACCTTTTTCACGGATTAGGCGTGACGATTGAGATGGCAGTCCATGATGCCGCCTACTCCGCTGTCGCACGTCTACGAGGGGAGCACAATGCTATCTTGGATGACTCCGAGTTCCGATACATTCCGTATGCCCCTGCTGGAGATGCTACCGGATACTACACGGCTATCTGTGCCCCGTACGAGCCTCGTCGCTACGACCCGCGCGTTCTGATTCAGTGCACTCAGGCTCTGGATCGCACTGTTCGGGCTCTTGCCGTCGAGTTGGTTGCCACTCGAGCACGTCTCTACGATGCTATGACGCAGTTGCTGCCCGCTGTTCGTGCAGGGATACATCCGGAGCACATCCTTTATCCGCATAGGACTCAGATGTATGCTGGTATTGACTGGCCTATTGTTGGGGGTCACACACCGACACGTGGACCTCTTCTTACAGCTCGAGACCGGGTTCTGCATCAGAGTGCACATGGAGCACAGGATCTTTCCGCGACGAACATTCGTCGTCCGCACTCGCAGCTACCCCGATACAGTGGTTCTCTCCGACGTTGATGTAGCCTTTGCTATCTCTCGTTGTGTACTTCCTTACCGCGTGCCTGCGCGCCGCCTAGTATGTCTAGCTTTTGATTTGCGCCGTTATGCTGTCCGCTTGTACCCGACGTTGTGTATGGATCTGTATGTCTTAATCGACTACTTTTATGTATTTGATGCACTGCTTAAACTATTGTCGAGTTACATCATGCTTGTCGCTAAGCACTCGTGCTTGCTTTTACTAAACTACCCCCCTGTTGAAAATTAGCAGGATGGTTAGACCCGCTGGTCGTGGTAGTGGCCGTGGTGCCAACGATCCACCACCGCCGAACTATATGGCTGGAATGATGCAGCAATTTGAACTGCAACGTCAGTTCATGCAAGGGATCATGGATCAGTTTCCTCGTCCCAATATGAACCAGTATCCGGGCCCAGGGACCTTGCAGGACTTTATGCGCCTCAACCCAACCGTCTACCGCGGCTCAACTCAGCCCCTGGATGCGGATGACTGGCTTCGCGACATCACCTATGAGTTGGAATCTGGTGGCGTTGCCCCTGCAAACTATGTCACCTTCGCCTCCTTCTTTCTCAAGGGCCCCGCTGCTCAATGGTGGGACAGCCACAGGCGCACTCAAACCAGCTGGCACAGTCATCACTTGGCCGGATTCAAGGCTGCCTTCCGTGCCCGTTTCATTCCCAGGGAATCATGGACCGGAAGAAGCAAGAGTTCCGCAACCTCACCCAGGGCAACAAGACAGTGGAAGCTTATCAGCGGAGTGTTTCTGGAATTATCCCGCTATGCTGAAGAAGACATTCCCACTGATGCTCCGCCGTCAGGAAAGGTTTCGCGAAGGACTTCAAGCTGACATCAAGCTAGCGCTCCTTGTGCATGAATTTGATATTTCTCCATCTGGTGAACAAGGCTATCCAGGTCGAGACTGGTTGCGCGGGCACACCAGGGATCTCTTAGGCGCAACCGTGACACTGGTTCATCTTCGAGCCAGCCTGCACAGAAGCGTCGGATCTGGATTCCAAACAGCGTGTACCGTCCAGCTGACCTGCTCCAGACGGTCCTATACTGCACCAGCCTGCCTCACCAACTAGCAGCCAGACTTCCAGCTCCACCACCCCGAGCTCCTGCTCCTAATCCCAATGATAGTCTGTGCTACAAGTGTGGGCAGCCAGGTCATTTTTCCAGGAACTGCATTCAGAACCAGAACCAAGGCACTTCCTGCAACTGGCCGTAGGAACAATCAGCCTCGCAACAACAAGCCAAGACTTATGGGCGTATTCAGGCCAACCACACCGATTTCAAAGAAGCCAGGACCACCTGCCACCGTGATGGGTTACTCTCCTTGTTAATTCAGTACCAGCTTCTGTTATTTGATTTCGGGAGCATCGCATTCATTCATGTCCGAAGAATTTGCATACAAACACGACATTAAATGTGAGGTCATGAACACTGTCAATAGTAATACACACCCCGCGGGTCAATGTCAAACCTCCATGGGTAGCAACGACGTCACCGTTGAAATTGAAGGGCTGGAGTTTCACGCCTCCCCTTTCATACTAAAGTCTTGTAGTATCGAACTCATTCTCGGAATGGATTGGTTGAAAGCGCATACTGCTTCTATAGTTTGCGCCACGAAGATCGTCCATCTTCTAACACCCTTCTGATGAAATAATAAGCTACCAGGCTCAAATCATCCAAATGGCCGAGGCGAGACTTTATGCCTTGAATGTGTTAAACGCATCACCACTTGAAGGCATCGACGAAACATTCCAGTTGTTTCGCGAATTCCAAGGTGTTTTCCCAGAAGAACTCCCAGGATACCCCCTGCTCGAGCTGTCGAATTTGTCATCGACTTGAACACCAGGCACCACTCCTATCGCCAAGCGACCTACAAGATGCCGCCGCATGAACTCCTTGAACTTAAGGAGGAAATCGACGCTTCACTTCGTAAGGGGTTCATTCGCCCAAGTTCCTCTGCTTGGGGAGCACCTTCTCTCTTTGTCAGGAAGAAGGATGGATCAAACCGATTGGTCCAAGATTACGTCCTATTAACCAAGCAACTATCCAGAACAAATATCCCTTCCTCGGATAAACGATCTGTATGATCAAATGGCGGGTTCATCAGTGTTCTCTAAACTCGACTTAAGGTTGGGTTACCACCAGATCCGGTTCGTGAGAGGATATCCCAAAGACCGCCTTCGTTACTCGTATGGCTCATACGAGTACACTGTCATGTCATTCGGTTTAACCAATGCTCCCGCCACATTCTTCCCGCCTGATGAATTATATATTATGGAATACTTGACAAGTTCGTCGTGGTTTACTTGGATGATATCCTAGTATACTCCAAGAACAAAGAGGAACATGCTGACATCTTCGACTTGTTCTGGAGAACTTCGAGAGCATCACTATATGCTAAGTTTTCAAGTGTGAATTCTGGCTTCCGAAGTAACATACTTGGGCATGTCTCTCCAAGGATGGTATTGCCGTCAACCCCGAGCGAGTTCAGGCTTCTCTGATTGGGCTCCTCCAAAGAACTAGGCAAGTTCGAAGTTTTCTCGGACTCGCCAGCTATGCCGTCGATTTGTCGAGACTTCTCCAAGATCGCCAAGCCCCTGATAACCTGCTTTATAAAGGCGTTCAAGTTCGGATTGGACGGAAAAGTGTCAGGAAAGTTTCCAGACGCTCAAAGACAAGCTGACTTCTGCCCCAGGCTTGCCCCTCTGATTCCCAGAGGATTTTGTCATCTATTGTGATGATCCCGTCAAGGATTAGGCGGTGTTATAATGCAAGACCGCCAGGTAATTGCTTATGCTTCGCGTCAATTGCGTCCGCACGAAGAGAATTACCCAGTACATGACCTCGAGCTTGCTGCCGTCATCCATGCACTAAAACAGTGGCGACATTACCTTCTCGGTAACGTTGCGAGATCTTACACCGATCATCAAAGTTGAAGATCTGTTCACTCAGCCAGACCTGAACATCCGTCAACAGAGATGGATGGAGACCGTAGCGGATTTTAACTGGGTATTTCTTATACCCTGGCAAGGCTAATGTAATGGCCGATGCCTTGAGCCGCAAGTCTTATTGCAGTCACCTCCAGTTCACGAAGTTCAACCTTCGCTTATTGAAGAATTCAGAAAGCTGAATCTCCACATTGTTCTCCTGGAGCACTCGCTCCCCCTCCTGAAGGTTCCACAAAATGAACCTCCACGTTGTTTCCCGGGTTCTCTTAATACCCTGGTTGTTAAACCAGATCTCGTGGCAAGCAATTCAAGACGCTGCAGGGTTTATGACTCCAAGCCACAAGATTAAGCGGATCTCGTGAAGGAAGGCCTTCCGTTTTTCACTATTGATGATCTGGCACATTGTTCTTTAAAAGTCTCGTTAGTGGTTCCCTCTAAAGGTAACCTGGGTATGATCAGGAGGTCATGCAAGAAGCTCACGACACTCCGTTGTCTATTTCATCCCGCAGTACCAAGATGTACCAAGACATCCGTCAAAGATTCTGGTGGTCAAACATGAAGCAAGGCATTGCTCGCTATGTTGCTGAAGTGATGTTTGCCGTCGCGTCAAAGCGAAACATCAAAGGCCGCCGGACACTCTGCAAACCAATTGCTGTTCCTGAATGGAAGTGGGACCATGTCGAAATGGACTTTATCACTGGATTTCCCAATCACAGAAAGGTCTAAGATGCTATTCTTGTCGTCATTGACCGACTTTCCAAAGTTTGCACATTTTCTAGCCGTCAAAGAGACGATCACTGCTAGTCAGCTCGCAACTCTCTACATGTCCAGCATTGTTTCACTTCACAGGTTTCCACTGGTTATCAGTTCAGACCGTGGAGCTTATCACTTCAAGATTCGGGCAAGTTCCAAGAAGCATGGGAACTCAATCGTCCTTCAGCCACCGTTTTTCACCTCAGTCTCAAGGACAAGTTGAACGATGTCACCAAGTTCTCGAAGGACCTGCTTCGAGCTTGTGTTCATCCTTCGGAAGGAAATGGAAGAATCTTCCATATGCCGAATTCTCTTACAATAACGCTATCAAGCCCGATCGAAGATGGCCCCTTGAAGTATGTACGAGACAAGTGCCGAACCCCTCTGAATTGGTCAGAAGAAAATGGGAAACGTCCACCTCTTCGGTCCGGATATATCCAACTTGCGAAGATCAAGTTCGCATTGTCCGCGAGCATTTGAAGACTGCTCAGTACGTAAAAAGGTCAGTATGACCGCAAACACAAAGATATGGTCTATCAACCTGGCCGAAAAAGGCTTATCTTCGAGTCACACCGATGAAAGGTACCACCGATTCGGGATCAAGGGCAGCTAGCTCCTCGCTATATTGGCCTTTCATGTTCTTCGGAAAGGCGTGGTAGAGTGGCATACAGTTGGAACTTCCAACGAACCTTGTCTCAGGTTCACGATGGTTCACGGCTCACAACTCCGCCGCTGCTTCAAAGACCCTATCCGCGAGAGTAGATCACGAATTGCTTGAACTGCAAAAAGACCTCTCTTATAAAGAGAATCCGGTCCGCATTCCTCGATCAAGCGAGCGCGCACACCAGAAAGGTTATTCAAGTTCCTCAAGGTTCATGGCAAACCATTCTGAGGATGGAATGCCACTGGGAACGCGAGGATCGTCTTTCGCGGATGAATAGCCCCCCGCTTTGTTCTTTCTACTCCTAAATCTCGTACTCGGACGCGATTCTGTAGTGGAGGAATTTGTAAACACCCGTATGTAAGCTACAGTGATCCCCTCTTTTGATGAGGCATGTCATCATGTTAATATGCATATATCCCAGTGCATCTATGCATTCATAGCTCCGCCATTTCATTACCTCCTTCAAGAGCCAATTCAAAATTTAAATGAAAGTGGGATATAAAAGTGTGTCCAACATAGAAACTAAAATGATCGATAAGTAACAATATTACCGATGGCTATTCTTAAAACTGAAACCAAAATCATTCGGAATTGGATAAGTGACTCGAACATAACTCACAGTGAAAAAGATAATTTAAATAACCATTTATTTAAATCTGAAATGAAAGAAGATATGATTTTTTGTCCAACTAATGTTTAAGTGATATGAACTGCGCATGTATGTATGAAATACGGTCACATTTACAAAAACCATTGGGGCCTACCCTAACATTTAACAGTAGAGAAGGAAGAGATAAAGAACGAAAAAAGAAACAGAAAAGGATAAGGAACAGGAACCCCCCCCCAACCCCGACTGGGGCCTCGCAGCAAGCCACAGGCGCCAGGCCGGCCCAGCCGGCGATTACTAGCCACCACACAAATAGGAGAAACCAGAGACAAATCCGATACACATTCACATCACCAGGATCGAAAAAAACTTCATCGGCGTAGATGGATCGGGGGGGATGCCAACGATCAACGTAGCCACTCGCGACGCCGCTCGCCGAAGCCCGGAGACCGAGCCTCCCGCCGGAGGCCAAAATCGGATCCGTCGCCGTCGTCGACTGAAGACCCCGTCCAGGACGTGCCTCGCTCGGGACGAGCACTCCGCGCCGCTCGCCCCGACGCGCCCCGTCTCCGCATCGTCGCACGGACGCGGCCGAACCGCCGTCGCCATTGGACCCGCAACCTCGCCGGAAGCCACGACGCGGCCCTCCCAGTCGACCAGTCGTATCAGGACTACACCCGAGAGACCCGCCCGAGCTAGAAGAGAAGCAAGCCTAGGACCCGTCGACGAACACACTCCAGAGCTCGAAGCCCGAGCCCGTCCCGGAGAATATCGTGGGCACCA